>BLKM01008356.1:4815209-4932217 GCA_013340265.1 Coptotermes formosanus | reverse complement strand
CACAGAACATGTTAAGGCGTAATCAGGCGGGGAATATAGACCGAAGAAACGAATTAAGAAAGAAGAGACGATACAGAAGGACGATCTGAAATGAATGGAGGGACGGATTGACGGCCAGAATAATACACAGAGCCTCACACATACATAAACACGTATACTCTAACCTTCTTTTTCCCTTCCAGCCCGTTTCCTGTGTGTTGATTTACGTCTTACATAAAATAACGTGGAGAAAGAGGACTATAAACTTCGTGAAAGTTAGACGCCATCAAGGGCGGTTCAGTGCAAAAGTAAGAAATAAAAAAATATAACACAAAAAAACGGAACTAACACTCTAAGTCATACTCACAATCCAACATCGCTACTTTGCTCTTAACTTCATCCGTTTTAACAATATCATTATAATAGTCTATAAAATATCTGAGGCATATTAATTGCAATATGACAATTTCATAACTCTACTATTCGATATAACTTGGCATTTTGTATTAAATAAATTATTAAGCGTTCTTTGGAGGTGTTTCTATTTTATATGGCAATTCAAGTGTAAAAATTTGTGCTCCGAATAAATTCTGTTTTCCACATTACAACGTAGAAGTCAAAAAAGTGCTATGATTCAAACATTTCTGTGTCTGCTTCTTCAACAACTGTTGCCAGATGGGAACAGCATTCCATACTGGCACAAGTAAACAGTGAACAGAGTTCTGTACTGACTAGAATTAAACTGTATATTTAATGCTTCGTTTACACATTCTCAGTCACAAGTTCGTTATCTACTGTCTGGGAATATCGAAACACGAAGCATGTGTGCCTGCAGTAAAGCAATTTTTGCGTTGTATTCCCGATCATTGCCAAAATCGAACTTTTATTCTGTATACGTTACTGTGATCTAGCTCCTAAATGTTTCTAATTCAGCACGTTCAGAAAAATATTTACGGGACATGGATACAGATTCTGTTGCTACATTCGGGTCCTTGAACAATTAAAGAATATTTGTGTGCAAGGAAGTCCGTCATTACAACAATTTTTACTCTTTGTTACCAAAATAGAAAATTCTATTTGAAAAACGTGTTTTATTTCACACATGTTTCGGTGTTTGGTATGTTTTACTCTATTTGTGACATACCAGAATTAGATGGAAATCTGTACAAATATTGCCATTCCAAGCTAAGAGAACATTACGCTACAAAAACTTTCAGTTCTCCAAATACTCTCCATTCAACGCGATAGTTATTTTTGTGTAACAATAATTTTAAAGTATTACACATATCTAATAGTCACACTTAGAATAATCACACAGTATAGAATCCTAACACTTTAGATTTAGTCAACTTAAATTGCATATTATAATATTTCAGGTCCTGCGTCATAGATAACTAATGCTGTATACCAACATTTTTCTTCAATGTGGTAAATACCGCCTTTACACACACTTAAGGATTCTAGTCAGAAGCTATTGCAACGGCTAGACGTTACTGTGACCGAAAAAATATGGCGTTTATGAACCTAATTTTGCTCTATCAAAGACACCTGTTCACAAATTATAACTTTCATTTTTTCTCTTCGGTTTTTGCCCCTATATTAGGCCCGCTTGATTACGCGTATAGAGAACTATAAATCCGCATGTGGAGTGACTGTAGACACATTACGGACAACAGATCGGCCAGACAGCTGTTTTGCTATATTTCAGGCCGTTCAAGACGTTATGGGCTTTACCCCACACAGCCAATTCTAATGATTTGATTTTATATATATGAATATTTGTTCTAGGATAACACGAATATCTGAGATTTGGGATGCAAGGGAAGTCTTGTGAAGGAAAGGTCATAAACTCCATCTTTAAATTGGCAATATTCTGAATTTTGTGTAGAAGTTTTAAGCTGTATCTAGCTTTATGATTATCAAATTCAGCAAGAATGTTATAGACAGAATCTTAAAATTTTATGTAAGAGACTCTCTTTACAAATATCAACACAAAGTAATAAGAATATTAAGTCGCACTAAAACAGTTAGGGCGTAAGTAGAATACGTGGTAAAGGTTCAGATCTTACGGGTTCTTTCGCCAAGTTGAATGGTAAAGGAATACTGACGTTTAAATGGAATCAGACTCTTTTTGGATTTTCTGATTCTGAAGATGATACGGACACTGCTGCTTTCGAAACGTCCGTAGCTCTCTACCAATAGACAAGGCGTAACAACTCAGACAAATATAATCTTCAGCAAAGCAGCTGTGAGAAATTTCAATCTTAAAATGCTCAACAATATATGTGCCAAGTATCAAAAACTGCGGTGCTTACGTTTGCTTATAAAGTGTGCAAATAGATGTGATGAAATTTAAATTATTATAATAAGGCCTAAAATTTATATGTTAATTCGAAAATAACTACGATAAAGGACGCTTTTTTACACAGGAAAATGAGGTTCGTTATAAAACTTCCAGGTAAAAGCCGTTACACAAGAGAAAGGGTGACGGAATAATAATATTTGGCAGCAGGCTTTAATCGTTCATACACACTGATATCAGGCCAAATCCAGTGTCACTTGCAGTTTCGGAAGATGTCCGAGTACATGTACGTTAACAAGAAGCAGCATTATATACTACGACGCATTCTCCACTCGCCTTTTAACAGCACAACACGAAGAAAAGCATCAGTAGCTAAAGAAAATATACAAAATGGCGGCCTGCTTGGTCCCACTCGGGTAGCAAAGAACTTCCCTCTAGCGTAATCCTGTAAGCTTTCGTCTTAAATTATGGGCGGCAGAGGAAGTGAAGCTATAATAAATTTAAGACGGAATCCTCCCTTCGTTCCAACGTCTTTTTTTTCTCTCGCGAGACTAGACAGACATGGGGTGTACGTTGCTCGGGTTAAGTGAAGGGGTGGACCTAGCAACAACAAGGAGAAGAAAGCTCGTTTAAGTATGAGAAAGATCAGGGAGAAGCTCATTCCACAAGAAGATGTTCTGGACAAAAATGACTTCATTGCGACATAAAGCTCCTTGGTTTTCTGTGCATAATATTGCTACTTACGGAGTGTTTTACTTCCATTTTGTCGTGTAAGTGTTTCTTTCATGCATAAATTTATACAACATGTTGAAAAAATTTATGTATTTAAGTCACAAGAAGCAGCAAATATTTTCTTCTGAATTCATACCTGCTTCGCAAAGAAATTCTTACACCTCACTATTAGCTTTAATAATTGCAATAATTATTATTCTGTAAATTACATGTTTTCATTTCGCAGCAGGATGTGAATAAATAACGCTCCTGGTTATTTGTATTAGTCTGTGAGCGACTATAGAAGAAGCCAAAATTATCCGCATTTTTAACCTATCTCTCTGGTTGACGTACTCAAGGAATTAAAGTCAGAGTTGGGCTGCAATGAACCCTGAACTTGTCCCTAAATTTAACAAGCTGCAATGAAATTTTTTCGAGCAGCTTAAAAAGAGTATCTGTCCTAAATACCATCACAGTTTTCGGAGTGTCCATTGTAAACTCGCAATGAGGAATTGAGCAGCAAATTTTACCAGAAACAAGTTCCTTTTCTGTCACATGAGGAAACATAAAAAGGAAAGAACTGTAGAACAGGAGACCAACACGTGCACAGTTTTTATAAAGCGTTCGTAAAAGATGTTTACTTGCAAATCCGACATGATTCGGTACAATTTGATAACATCATCAGGGATGGTACTGAAAATAAAACACTAGTCATTAAACGATAGTGGTCCGACGCATGCCGTGTGTAAGTATTTTCACTTGAAAACTAAAACACTTTTATAAAAAAAAACACTTAGAGTCTTAGTTTTCAAGTGAAAATACTTACACAAGTCATGCGTCGGACCACTAACGTTTAATGACTAGTGTTTTATTTTCAGTACCATCCCTGATGATGGTAACAAGTTGTATCGAATCGTGTTGGATTTGTAAGTAAACATCTTTTCCGAACATTTTATAAAAAGTGTGCAAGTGTTGGTCTCCTCTTCTACAATTCCAGTAACTATGCGCTCAGTAAGAATAATATAAAAAGGAAAGTATATACGAGTTATTAATCTTCGGGCATTTCTCTCACAGATCTAGGTTTCTTCTTCTTCAGGGATTTGAGTCACTTAATTCAAGTATTTGTAAAAATTTCTTGCTGTTCTAGTCTTCACAAAGTTCATCGATATGTACAAAAGTGGTCGTACACCATCTTACATAGCAGTCTAAAAATATGAATTTTGTGAATGTATATACATATACATATATATATATATATCACAGAGGCTTTAGGCAGAAAGGATTGAAAGGAACGTGCTCAACATCAGTGCTCCAGTGCTTGTTGTGATAAGTGCACAGGCACTTATTTTAATTATATATATACATATATATATATATATATGGTACAGGCTTATGTGCCCCTCTATTTGTGTACAGTAGGCTTATAGACGCCACGTCCTCACCTAAGTAACTATATTCACCCTAAAACAAAAGATGACAATATATGCACCTAAATACGTACAGCTTCTTCAAAATAAACAACCGTAGTTGATCATCTCGATAAGGAATACTCACTTTTTGCGAATATGCTAAGCCTTACAACGCCAAGGCTTTTGTTTGTGAATCTCCTGGGACTCACATATAACAAACACTTCGGCATCCATCGTAAAAACAACGAAATACAAAACTTAATTTCTATATATTTTAATCAAGATTTTAGAAGAGTGCCACTCTTTTAAGCTTGTTTATATTATTACATTTTTAATACAAAATTTTATTTCGGCTAAATTAGAACCGAGTACTTCTTTATTAAAGTAGACTACATATCATACACATCGCAAAACTAAGGTCCCAGGTCTTATTACTAACGTCTTAAAGTAACAAACGCAGTTTTACTCTGGATATTTTTGTAAAGGGTTACCTGATTATGACTTTCGTAAGCCGAAACATGTAACACGTTATGACATTAAACTTTTGTCTATTGAATGAGTTGTGATAGAAGGTCTTTCTTCTTTTACCTGTGTTGTACACACAGTCGTACGTATATGCGTTTGTAAAAAGTATGCTGTATTTTTGCACGATTTAACTGAAAAGGAAGTGTGTTAACATATTTTAGTATGACTCCCGATATGAAATTTCATAATAATCCTCGTATTTCGTGTCGAATCATTTCATGCGGGACGGAGCCCCATTAGTAGGCGCTCCACAGGGGTACAGTCAGGTCTGAAAGACAGAAAATGGTTCAAAATGCCTTCATATGTTGTTTTGATTTCGAAAACCACACGAATGAGACATGATGGGACTGCACGTGGGCTGTGTCAGTGCGGAGAGAACATCATACTGGTACTGCATGATACAGGTGTTGAATACTGAATGGGTTTGCACTGGCGGAGACTTGGGTTTGATCTCAGGGCATTCCATGTGGGATTTGTGGTGGACAGAGTGGCACTTGCACTGGCTTATCTCCGAATACTTCGGTCTTCCCCTGTCAGTAACACTCCACCAACTTTCCGTATCCATCCATTTATTTATCAATCATGCTGCGTTTTCAGAGTGATTGACAGCGTTGTTAAATAACAGACAAACGACATCGAAACACAAGCGCGATGCGATTGATTTAGCTATAACTTGCTAATGTTGTACTGAGGAACTACCAAGTTTGAAACTTCTCGAATTACCGACCTTGTAAAGAACTTTTGTCTTTTCTTGGTGTTTCCAAGGTACTTCCAGAAAAGACGCTTCAAACAATCCTCACTCGTCCCCTCCACCAAGTCTCCGCAATTTAACATTCATTTACGTTTGCAACTGACAGTAAATATGTGCCATTCCCTCTGTAAATAAACTGTGAGAAGTCTACAAAATGACTTTGCGTGTAGTGTACTGAATGTAGACCATCCTGCAACGATTACGAACTTACTCTAAGTTCCGTGACGTCGACTTATTACCAACATTGCCATTATTCTGTGACATTATGTCGTACGCCTGTAACAAGACTTCAGAGAGTTTATTAAAATTCCTTAAAACTTCAGTTTTATGTAAAAATATTAAAATTGCAAAAAAAGCTGGCCAAAATAACCGATGAAACCCATGTCTGTTTATAAACAAGTTATTTTAAATTCACTTTCCTCTAGGCAGGTACGTGCCAGCTTCCTTGCCCCACGTCACGTTGTAAACATGTCCAGTATCCCATCCCCATTCTGTGTAAATTCGCATTATTTTGCTATGCTGATGCAGGGTTACAAATGTAGGACAATAAACTTTTAGCTTTAAGTTCCTTTCTGTAAGAAAAGGTATATTTCTAAGTGTTTCGAACATGCTGGACGCTAATCCTTTATTTTCAGCTGTCGAACACAGTCTACTGTCATGAAGACTTTCCTCTGTACAGAATTCCAACTTTGTAATATAATAGCACTGCTCTGAGGTCTGAATACCATTTTCAAGAAGATTTCAAACGAATGACCGAAGAAATGTTAACACGAAAATAACCCAGAATTCCGGCGGCTTTATAGGGTTTCGGCAAACAAAAGTGAGGTTATATTGCTCTTATAAATCCTGGCTGTTACGAGGATGGTGTTTACAGTGACCTTGGGCCTCATGTTTATGTAACGTCAACAAAAGGCGTCAGACACTTGTTAGTGAGCTTGGCAGTTTGGTCGATGACTCCAACAGAAACTTTCTTCGTATCACCTTGGCGGTTAGCACAGCCCACAAAAAATATTTAATAACCCGCCTGAACAGCTTCCAGCAGTAACACTGGCAGGAAGGAGACTACCTAATACAAGTGGTGACGATAAGCAAAACCTGGGCAAGTGTTTCTAAAACTTTCCATGCCCTTGAATTTCTTAACATATGTGCCGAAGTAAACTGTCTGACAGCACGAAGGGCTTCCAAAGACGTTCTGTGAAAATGAACTTCTCTTTACCTCTCATAATGCACAGGGAGCTAAATAATGTACAATGTTTGTTGCAGCCCAACACACGCCATACGATCTACGCAGCAATACAGTTTATGCAAATAGCATTAGATTCAAAGGCCTACCCTCTGTGAGTTTCTGGACTTTCCGATTGGTAGAGTCCTTGTCTATGGCGTCACATTACAGTTGATTCATATGGACCTTTCGAGATAGCTTAGTGGTGTCAGCCTCAAGATTCGAAATGTCCAATGAACAATTATTTATTTGTCGTTTGGACCAGTAAAGACCTCGGGTCTACCTCCTGTGACTATTGTACAAGAATATTTACAAATACAGAACGTTAAAGTTCTTCCGCTTGTATTTCTCGGAATATTGCTTCTCCTATATTTAGGTAGTCTTACATATGTTGTAACTCGCTGCGAGCAGAGACACCGAGAGGCTAAGAGTTCTCAGATAATCACTTTTTCGCCTACTATGGAAAAGGAATGTTTATTACGGTGCTTGTGATACCCTATGACGGAAGAATCAACCCAACATCCTCAAACTTTATTTCCCTAAGGGTCAGTTTAATTGGTCATCGCACTCCAAACCCTGTCTCACAAGTGATTTATGTATATAGATATATTCCAGTTTAATTACTAATTTCTGCGTTTTTTTATCTGTACCGTTACATGCTCTTGTCACTCTATCTGGGTTCAAGTACCGGTTTCAAAGCCTACGATACGAAAGCTAAAAGCTTACAATTTTCAAAACCCAGAGCAGTACCATCTAAGCTGCATATCCACATACATTTTTATTTATTTGACCCTGACTTTAATCGGTCCTCCAGTCAAATGGGAGACAGTTCCGAATAACGAGACCTCAGAAATAATTTACTGAATTGGAATCACATAAAGAATTTTAAATTTCGAAAAAGTGAAACTATGTGGTTGTGATTACCTATGCAACAAAACTGTTGTAAAACATTTTAAGATGAATTCGGCCCTTTATTTTAGAATTTATCAGAGTCAAAACAAAAAAGCGGACGAATAATTTTTGTGCTGTTATTTTATTTTTTTCTAAAGCAAAATATACATTATGTAGCCTTGCCTGGTTAGTCAACTGCATACATTACAAAATTAACAAGGAAGGGAAATTGTATCCTCGTAATCGATTCAAAGAAATTATTCCACTATTAATCTGAGGGACCTGAGAAAAATCGACAGAAATAAATCACGATGATGTATATCCGAGCCCAGTTTCGAATGCAGGACTTCCAGGTAACGTAGGAGGAGCATCAACTTCTCACACGCCACCTTCGGTTAGGCCACAGGGTAAACCTGCACACATACTTGCATCGGTGTTTCGTACTTCAACGTAGTGTGTCAAATTTTAAGGTTGTGTTAAAGTACTATGTGATTAGGAAAACGTATAACCACATTTACATTAATAATTTGCATTCTAAAAATATCTGTACGTTATAGGCCTGTAACTGCAAACATTTAAAAATACGAGGACAAAGTAATACGTTTCATTTAGAGAATACCGTCTCCAATGGACTATAATTTCACTTTACGCCGTTATATTTCGTTTAATCAGCTTATATAAAAATCCAGACTTATCACATGAAGGATCGATAAACGGACGGAGAAATCTGCTATTCCGCCAACATCTAAAGGCCAACCACAACATCAGACCTCTGTCTACCCTTCCTGGCCCGAAATTCTTCAGGTACTCTTGTCGACTTCCAGCGCAATTGTCAGCCAATGCTTCTGCTTACCGGCCCAAAACTAAATGGCGGAAGTGCGAAGAAATAATTATTTTCATTCTCCCGACAGGTGCCATAGTCTCTCTGCAAGTACCTGACACACAATGCTCCCTCTAAGCTGCGCGGTTGCGCGGCCGCGCAGTAACTGAAATGCTCCCGTACACACTGAATTGTTGCCGCTCAGCTGGAATCTTTTATTTGTTATGGTAAATATTCTTATTATGCATATTTCAAAAAAAAAATTGAAAGTGCCTCACAGTCGTCAGGCCGTGTAAAAATTTTCTGCTCAGAGCAGTAGCAGGCCCTCACAGGTGTAAAAAAAAATTAGAGGGATTGTTGTTTGCACATATATTTATAATTTTCTTTGAAATATTTGCGAGGCTATATTTCGAAATTAATGAGTGAAACTGTTTAAATAACCGTTTAAAAATTGCATACAAAATTAAAGTAGCCTACTTTAGGCTCGCGACCTGAGGTTCTTACTGCGGTGTTGCTGAAGAGTCAGGTCGTCTGGAAAGTTGCGTGGTGTTTACTGGCAAATAGTTACCAGTCGAAAGGTTGTAACGTCTCTATTGCAAGAAATTATCTACCGTTGAAGCGATATTTATGCATTTAAATTCAACTTAATTAAAACTGTATCTACCCCACTTTGTTGTTATCCTTGATAGCGTAAGGCTAAGGTAAGCCAACGCCCACCTACGTCTCTCAGTAGCGGTCAGGGAGAAAAGAACCTACTTCAAGCAGTAGAAAAGGGAAAGCTTCTCCTGGGCTTTGAATGAAAGCAAATTCAGGGTCATGAGGGAAGGCAACGTATCTAGACATCAAGGGTTAGTTCTTTGTAGAGACGTTTCTTACCGAATATATTTCAGGGTCACGAGTAGAGGAGAAATCTGACTTGTCATTAAGGGGGGATATTCTACTTTCCACAGTGGTCTAACACTTTGGTTTCAGTTTGTACCACTTTACATAAGTCAGTTCTCTTTCCGAACGCGGCGGTAAGTCGTTCCGTGTTTTGTTGAGGTAAGTGTCATAAGTTTTATGCAGGATATAATTTTAGCAGAATAATTGAGTTTCATTTTTGATAATTATTTCTGCTTCAATTAATTATCTTGCGCAATGTTGATTGTGATACAACATAGAACCGATTCTTGTGGCCGCGCGGTCTAACGCGTCGGCCTTCGGCCCAGCGTTTGCTGGGATCGTTGGTTCGAATCCCACCGGGGGCATGGATGTTTGTCTCTTGTGAGTGTTTGTGTGTTGTCAGGTAACGGCTTCTGCGACGGACTTATCACTCGTCCAGAGAAGTCATACTGAGTGTGGTGTGTCTAACTGAGTGTGATATCGGAACCTCCAAAAGGAGGCGGTCTAGATCCGATTTGGGCTGTTGGGCCACAGGAAAGGAAAGGATACAACATAAAAATTGTAACTAAGGTATGAACAAGTAATTTTCCGAGAAACTTATAATTTTCTGTAGAAATGACGGCCGTAATTTAAAACCTATATTAAAATACTATCAGTCCTGAGTCTAAGCTACGATCTCATCAAAATGAAATATGTGGGAGCAGGCACGTTGGATTATATTCTGACACAAAATTAGCACATTTCGGTCTTTGCTAGGGACCTTACTTTAGAGCATAAGAAAATAATTTGGACGACATACACAGCTAGTTCAAAATATTAATAATGCAGGGAAAAATACCAAAAAAATTTATAGGATTTTGCAAAAAGCGAAAAGCCACTGTTAGTTTCGTCGTGTCTGTCTGTCCGTCCGTCTGAATGGAACAACTGGGCTCCCAATGAAAGGATTTTCATAAAATTTGCTATTTGAGAATATTTGAAATTCTGTCGAGAATATTCAATTTTCATTAATATCCGACAAAAATAACGGGTACTTTACATAAAGACCAACGTACATTTATGATAAGATCTCTGAGTTTTCTTTAGAATGGGAAACGTTTCAGACAAAATTTGTAGAGAAAACCAAAACACGCGCTTTATGTTCAACCTCTTCTTTTTCCAAACGTCGTGCTGTTTGTGAGATAATGTGGAAAAATATGGCAGAGCCAGAGAAGCCACAAATGACAATGTAACAGGGCGCATGCGCCTTGCGTCCTGAATAACTAAGGCTACATATACACTATCAGATTACGTAATATTATTGCTTTTCCACGACAACAATGGTTACGCTATGTCGGCTCAATATTACATTATACGCACCTTGCACTTATTCTCAACACTAAGGGCACATTACCCCACTACTGGCTGCTTGCAACACCTAAGGATATTGACGCACTGCAAGTGTGTTACTTTGAGCTTAGCTGTGTAGCAGGTGATGGAGAAAATGAAATTTTAACAAACAACTATGTAATTATCCAGACGGCAGCACCGACTCTTCCATCTAAGGGGTCGCCTCTCTAATTTTCTTCTTGTTTTTTAAAATGCATTCCCTCCATGCACCTGCTACTCACCCAAGCTCCAAGTACACTCCTGCGGTGCGTCCGTTCCCTAAGACTGTGTACTGGAACGCTTGCTATAGTTTTATTAAACTCTCTTTATAAGGCAGCAATAACCTGCACACACATTTTTGGTAACAAAATATTTGCTCTTACAAAACTTACATAAGAAATAATGCAGGAATACTAAGCGATATGTGTAGGAAAATTAGACATTTATGACGTAACATTGCGTCTGATTTAGAACTGTGCGAGTGGGTCCTATAATTTTGCAAATGATTTAATTTGCCTACGTATGCAGATGTGTGGTGTCTACTGAATGCATTTAACATATTATCTGTAAAAGTGATTCTAGTAAGTTTAGGTCTCAAATAGCATAAAAACACACAGATTTTATTTTTTCTAATATGTCTTTGAATATATAAGAAAACATACATAATCTTTCGATTAAAATTGCGTGAAAAGCGAAAATTAAATCTATAAATCGTAACAAAATGCGAACATAACCGCATTTCTTGTAGGACTCGACTTACAGGGTTGTTTTCCATAAATTTAACCTGAATGCCATATAAAATAGCCGGGTAATGGGTGAAACATTGCAGTAGGACTAGATTTTAAGTTCTGATTTCGTCTGTTTCTGCTTTTTATACACGAAGAGGATGACTTCACATAATTCTTACGTATGAAGGCCTTTGAAAGTAACTGTGGGCACTTGCAGAAAAACACGTGCTGAGTTATATTAAAACAAGTGTTACAAGTACCTCTTTTGCGCTGCAGTCCCTAGGGTTAGCTTATGGACCATTAAAATCTGGGTAAGTTACTGAATTTTATACACACGGTGATAGAAATACGAAGAGGTTAATGCATTGGTAACTGCCTGTCCTGCAGCTTATGGCCTATGGAGTCTTTTGTATTACTGGACAACAAGTCCTTTTAAGTTTCCTACCTGTGCTGTAAGTACGGACTTTAATTAAATTCAGAAACATTTTCTTACATTGAAGATTACGGACGCCGTGTAATAAAGGGATATTAATATAAAATTTACTTACTTCAAAACGCAGATAAATACAGGCCGGTTTTCAAAAGTTTAATAATTCAGTCCGATTCAATTTTGTTTATTTACTTCTTAAGTACAAAACTGCACTTACGTATAAACAAACATACGTACATGAATACATTCATATGTACATACACTCACATAAAAAAGCAAAAGGGATGTTACAAAACAAAGCACCGCTGTAAAATTATTTAACTAAAAATCAACATAAAATTAAGAAATTTCTATCATATTATGCAGATTACAAATTCACTTTCGATAAATCGTAACGCAATTTAATGTACAAGCGGTTTTCTTAAAATTAAGAACAAACATTCTACGCCTTATAGGGTGCACAGAGGCCGATGAAATCGAGTGTAACATGAATTGGCAGGCTTGTGAAGTACTTAATTGTCTCCACAAATAAAATCAGAAATATAAGGAAATTGCACCGACGTACCAACGATGTGCAAGATTAGGCAAACAGGTCTGCAGTATTAAGACTTTCGAACTTGAGTACAGTAAGTGATATTATTAAAGTTGCGTCCTTTCAAATGGCAGATTCTGAAACTAAAGTTAGGCAAATTAAGGATGTACTGTGTACGTTTAACAACACAGCGGATATTTCGAAACAGCTAAGTCTTCTAAATATTAAACTCCATTCCAACATACTCTGTGTAGGAAAGGCATGTATTTAACAAACAAACAAAAAAACAGAAAAAATTTGTTATTTTAACCAACGCATTGGTTTAAGCTTTGCTTGCTGTCGTTGATGTTTATAATACAGACTTAACACAAGCAAAAGAATTAAGCTGTTTACTGAACAGTTCACGAATGCCACTCTATCTGAAGTTGCATCTGAGGTGAAATAAATTCTAGAAACCAAAATCCTGTCGATTTTAATGTATGAAGACTTCCCGTGCGTTTGTAGAAAATGATATCAAAATTCTTTTAAGTACGTTTTTAAGTACAAAGGCCTTTGATTTGTATTCAGGTTGAAACTTCGCCAACACACTAGCTGTACTGACCGGGACTTTCCTATTTTCCTCGGGTTTTCCAGCCCAATTTTGAGACAGTAAGTCAAATTAAGCTCCATCTACCTCCTTTCATTGTAGCCCTTCCCTCTCCTATCTACTTGTTCACAGTAGGTGTAGAGGGTTCTTACTTTCACTTGATCACACTCAAACACACCACATTCGGTAGAGCTCCTCTAGACGAGGGATCGGCCCGTCGCAGAGACCTCTACCTGACAACACAAACATTGTACAAGAGACAAACATCCATGCTCCCAGTGGGATTCGAACCCACAAACCCAGCAAGCGCCCGGCCGCAGACATACGCCTTAGACCGCGCGGCCTCTGTACTTCCTTTCATATTCCTTCCAATTTATTACTAACTAATCACATTATAGGTTTACATTAGGGTTACTCTCCGCTGCCGACGGAATGAAGGCATGAATAGATAAATAAATAAATAATTTTTGCTTGTAACCACCGTCCTTAATACGAATCATGCGGGAGTTGGGTTAGAAAACTAAGTGTCCGCTTACTCTGTCTCTGCTTTTTATTTTTGTTTTACGACGCTGTCAGTAGCTTATATTACAGTACACAGCTTCGATGGTATGGTCGATTGGTGAATGATAAAGTGCAAATCATTCGTAAGGAGGGACAGTTGTCTAGGTGTAATCGAGGTAGTTGCCTGAATTAACGTGGAGGGACTAAGGAATTCCATACAACCGCAGTCACAATACCCAATGATTTATTCGAGCCTAACAAGTAACCTCCCGCATCAAGACCACAGCATTTCCGCCAGGCTAATCTGCTTTAGCTCCTTACTGCTAACGAGTATATATGCCAATTTAAGTTCAACCGTCGCCCATACTACCTAACCTGAAGCGTAAATTGTATCAAAACTTGCAGACACATAATTCGTGGGAGAAATATCTAGCTGGAAAGCAGACAAACAAATTAGCTAACTTCATGGGGCAGAGTCCTTAAGAAGCTAATAATTCCTCAGGCCGTCAAAAAGTCCCTCGCGTTTTATGAAACCTAAAGGTTCATTACCGTGTTCACAGGCGGCCACCACTTGCGTCTATTCCGAGACAGATCAATACTCTCCACGCTCTCCCAACAGAGTTCTTAAGTTCCATTCAAATATCATCTCCCTTCTAACCCGATCTTCCAAGTGGTCCCTTTCCCTCAGGTTTCGCCATCAGCATCCAATGTAATCTGTTCTCCTCCGTGCATGCCATATGCCCAGCCCGTCACATTTTTCTTGGCTTTATCACACTGATAATATTTGTAAAGCTTCTCTACCCTCCATTCCCACCAAAGACGACACTCTGCCCATATTCCTCCTTCAATATGAAGGACCAAATTTCACACTTATACAAAACAAGAGGCAAAATTAAAGTTGTTAATATTTTAATCTTTATATTTTCATAAAGCAAACTTGGAGAAAAAACGTTGTGAACCGACTGGCTGCAAACCTTCCCTGAGTTCAATCCAGGCTTAATTTTTCGCGAATAACAGATTTCATTTTTTAGTGTTGTTGCCACATATCTGAACTTTACCACACTTTCAGAAGATTTATAACCTACTGTTATGTTTTTATTTTATCCTGCATTCTATTCATAAGAACAAGTACACTTAGTTTCCTCAGCATTTACTTCTAAACCACTCTGCTTAGTAGCAGCTATCAAAGCTTCTTTTTATCCTTTACACGCCTACATTATAATACGATCTGCAAAAGGAAAGTAACAAGATTTTGTAGTTATCTTCCCTTGATTGTCTTCTAAGTTAGCCTATTTTTTAAAATATTTCCTTCTATGCATTTTACACTTCTCACCAGTAAAATGATTCTAATTTTACGCTCAGTTCCACACTACATGTGGACTTCGGGGAAGAAGTGATACAAGAAGGAAACAGGAGAAATAAATTAAGAAAGGAAAGGACTGAGGGAAGCAGAAACATGGGAGGGTAAGTTAAAAAAGAAAATTTCTATGCCTTGCCGATTCCACGCTTCCTTCCATATATGTGCGAGTCAGCCATAACTTATCCGGGTAGAGAGACGCTAATGGTCACCGGGCCACGCCTAACCTCGTTCCCGCCAATCTCTGAGGCCAGTTCCCCCACAGAGACTCAGCAGACAAGACCCAAAGGTCCGTAGGGCTCTTTGCTGCAGGATCAATACTTGCTGCATCCGCCACCACTGGGCCTGCGCGGTTCAAACAATAATGGCTGCCGGGGATGTTGTTTTTAGAACACACGCTAAGGGAGGAAGAAGTAAGACATGTATCCAAAATGGCCGTTGATAAATCCTTGTTCTCTTGTTTGCTTCTCCGGAAAAATAAAACATTGTCTAAAATTTCCCTCACCTGCTGCAAAGATTATTTCATATCACTTGATATGTGCTTGTGACTAGAGAGCTGGGAAAGGTAAATTTGTGGTAATTAGGTGCAGACAGAAGTCGCAAATTGAATTTAATAAATCAGAATTTTTTTAAAAAATTACGCAAATGAATAAAATTTCTGATGTTGTGTGTGATAAACCTAACACTCCTGCAAATAGTCATATGGCTCAGAAACACGGAAAATTAAATTGCCAGAAGTTATATTACTGAACAAGGTGTGTACTTCCAAGAATTTATAAATAATTTTTGCATTTATAATTGAACTTGGGTCGCTCACTTATTATAGCAGCTGAGGTAGGTGTTGGACACCCAAGAAATCGTGTTTCGATTCCTGACAGAGGAAAGAGCTTTTTCTCTTCTCAAATATATCCAGATCACCTCTTAGGCCCATAAGGCCTTATATTCAGTGGCCAATGGGCTTTTTCCCCTCAGATTAGTCGGTGGGACATGCAGCTATCAATTCACTTCCATCTAGTGCCTTCGTTAAGAATGAGTGGAAATTTACCTCAGCTTCCTCATACACCTTTATATCACGCAGACGGATAACTTTACTTTGTCATATTAATTATGATGAATAGAGCGTGTAGCATTCACAGGAGTTTGGTAAATGTACAAAAAGTCAATTCTTTATGTCTAAAAGAGAGAGAGCATTTTGAAAATAACGGTGTCCTCTATGTAGCGTCCAAACGCAAGAATGTGTTTGCAATTCATATGGAGCAAATATGTTTGAAAACTACAGTTCCTTTCAGCACCGTTATCAAACCCCTACCGAGATTGATGTAGCACTGAATAACATTTTCTTTTCAACTTGCCTTTATTAGCATCATTTCAAAACTTTGCAGTAACCTTTCATTTTCAGGATTATTATACCTCTTTTTCGAAATGCCCACCATCACACTATGTGCATGCTGCCAGCTGTTGTACCGTCGAATGTTGCAACTGCATGCGTCGCAATTCATTTCTGATACAAAAGGCGGCTGCGTTTAGGGCCTGTACTAACTGACGCCTTCCTTCTGGTTCTCAACCGTGATCCAATCCGGTCTTCAAGCAACTCCACAGGGAAAAGTCTGCTGGGTTCAAGTCAGGTGACTGAGAGGGCCAAGCCACCGGTACGTTTCTGCCAAACCACCTTTCTTCAAATTTATTTTCGAAAATTTCCTTACCTCTCTGCGGAAATGCAGAGGTACTCCTTCATATTTTAGCCACATTCTTCCTCGTGTTGCAGCAGGCACATCCTCTAAATAGAATTGCAGTATATTTACATGAAAATTTCTGAAACACGGAACTGTAAAGCATCCTTCTACAACGTGTGGCAGAGTCATGTTCTTGTCTAATAATCCACATCACACCTTAAATGTAAGTCGCTGTTCAAAACGGCATTTTACTAGCTAGCATATATACACTATTGCGCAAGACTGCGATTTCCCTTTGTTGGTATCTATTCGGGCTAAATTAAGCCTTGTCCTTGACGGGAATATCCGGCAAAATGTGCAGTCGTGATTGTAGCCATTTACAAAATCCTACACTATTTGCATGACCTCGCGGTACAAGTTGTTTTTCTCTTTAAAAGTCAGAATCCATCACTGTGAAAACATTTTTTATATCTGTGTCTGTGCTATACCAGTCGTCCTGGAAATTCTGCGTGTACTTGTATTTGGCACCAAAACATCGACTTCTTCATACCGTTGTAGTTTACATTCAGCTTTCGCTAGTGGGAAGACATCATTCTTCCTTAGAATTCTCTGTACAGTCTCAGCTGCTTCACATTGTGGGTAGGTATAACGTTGCTGGTATGCCACAACAGCCGCCCTAGAGCTTCCATTGCATACACCGTATACGAAATGCATGTCGGCATAGTCTTCATTTATAAAAGTGATACCACCCCACCGAACTACAAGAACCAGCATCCAAAGCCACTGGCCAAAGACAGTGTACAAAGAGGAGTTCTATCAATTTTCCGCAGCGCCAACTCGATTCACTAGTGTTTAACTTGGTAACGGTGTCAAAACGAACTGTACCTTATTGGATATCTCTGGCTCCAAATGACTGCAGCACACCGTCCTGAAATTTGGCCGTTAAGTCGCGGAACACTCTGTAAATACGTGGATGGAAGAACAATATTAAATAATAATGAATCCTAGAAATTATGATGTAAGGTTTTGAAGTGAACTGATGTAGCTCAGAATGGGACTATTAGAGCACTGTTGGTTCTACGGACATGAAACATCGGTTTTATATATATATATATATATGTGTGTGTGTGTGTGTGTGTGTGTGTGTGTGTGTGTACATAGGGAGGGAGAGGAGTATTTGGCCAATTGACAGTAAGTTAGCTCCTGAAGAAGGACTGCACTGTCTGCAATTTACTTTCCTGAAAATAATTTGGTACGCTTCTACTTGAGTTCCTTATTATTTATATTTATTATATTTTAAATTATACGATGGGAAGGGACAAAATTCAGAATGATTTCTATCAGCTCATATATGGACTCTATTCCAATTTTTCACGATACAAGTACCCTAGAATAGGGGTAATGGGAAAGATTTTCCTTAGCGTTTCCTGACGTACGTCAGAAGTTTAACCTGATAAATTTCAGCGTCTACAGAGTAAGAAGCCTCATTTCTAAGTCTCCTACGCGCTTGCATAGCAGTGTTAAAGGGGACATAGACAAATACCACTCTTATAGTCATCAGTTTAAGAACTTTTAATCCAATGGCAATTTTTAATTAATCATTCAGTAAAAAGGTACACGATACTCGAAAATATGATGTTGTTAAATTGTAAATAGAGTTCTAGTAAGGCCTAATAACAAATGGGAGGCTAGAATAGTTTTACTTTTGACAAAAATACAAGAGGAGGTACAGAAATTTGGAATAGAGAATGTATCGAAAGTAACAACACTAGATAATTAAGATGATTAATATAGGGTCTTCGAAAATTATGCAGATTTGTTTCGATCAAATTTTGTGCAATGTAGCTTAACACAAGAGCACGGCGACCGATCGGGGCATTTCTTAAAACTTTACTCTGACAGCGATAGAATAAATAAATACATGTAGAAAAGTAGTCATATATATGACAATGTATTTTTAATAAATAAACCTAAAACTCTGTCTAAATGGAGAATAGAACCAATGTGAATAAGCAGGAGTGCAGTTAGCCTAAAATATGATTTATTAAAACAAATGCAAGTTACTTAAACCAGAACAGTCACAAGGATATGTCACACAGATACAAGTTAGTGGCAATTATAAATTTTATGTGTTGTTTATAGTTACATATAAGTCAGACTGTGGCATTAACTGATAGCACGTTGATTTATTACGGAAATAAGCTCATTTTATGGAAGAGCTTTACACATGTGAAGGCAAATATCTTATTCTACTAATAAATGACTTTCGCTCGTGCGACAAACTGATAATCGGGAATCAATTCGCCGTCGACTTGCTACTTTCAATGTTATTAAGATTTAACAAATTAATAAAGAGTAAAGAATTAAGATATTAAACTTATTTGAAGCTCCAAAATTTGTGGACACTAGTTCCCATGTATTTCTAGAAATCCGTAATGCTTGCATCTAAATAAAACAATAGAATGAGAAACCAAGGCAGGAATAAAAAACTGATTCTTGGTAATCAGAGATGCTATATCGGCGTCATAAATGAATAATTATCAAATAAGATGAGAATATTAACCATCTGAATCTAACATAAATACTGCTACTGCACCATCGTAAAATAATACTCTTATGGTAAACAGTTCCACCTAAATATTAGTCATTTAATCCCGTACAAATTCTTAAAAACGTAGTACAATATCCACAAAATTATTACTGCAAAATTTCCGGAATCCGATGGTAGTAGCCGCGATAAAAAAGTTGTGTACACTTTGTATTGCTAAACACTACTTTTGGTCTCTAGTCTCAACAGCGATGAATTTTCTTTGTTCGTGTTTTTATGTGCAGGTGAAAGTCCCTCCTACAGGAAGATCTCCTTTCAAAGAACTCCAACAAATGTCTAAATATTCACACTTGCATAACTACTTGTAATTCTGAACTGGGACAGGTAGCCGGGCGGGAGTAAAAAGAAGACAAACTCTGTGGTAGAAACTTTTTTATCACCTAGAGAATTTTTTAGTTCTTAAGTTCAGGTCTTATAAAACTCATATAAAAAGTTTTGTTCAACGGTTATTAGAAAATGTTCGTTACTTCTGTTTAATAACCTGCACCCGGCGCCCTAAATATGGCCAAAACACAGGAGCGATATGAGCTGGACATCTTAATGGAGCAGAAAATGGAGAAAATGGTTGTTGCATTAGGATATTGCGTTTCATACGCGGCTTCATGAAGAAATAGTAATTAATTCGTTATAGTTAACCACGGTTTCTAGAAGACCTATGTTCCTGCCCGTACCATTAAATTCTCCTCGAGTTTATACCTTAACAAAAGGCGAATTCCTATTTTTAAGTAAAATCTCTGTATCTCTTTAAATATCACTATATATGAATTTTAACTGTGCGACCTAACAATATTATTATGTGCTTTATTTTCTAGAAATAAATATTCTGATACTGTAACAAACGGATATGGTAGTCTTACTGTAGAAGCCATGTGGCTCCAGTCCTTTGTATTTGTTAAACTTAAGAAAATAAAATAAAACTTCGAAGAAGAAACGTCTGGAAAGCAATATAACGTCTTTATGCTTTTCGATTTTCTGAAAGCCCTTGAAAAGAAGACACTAACGCCTAAATCATTTTACACCGTAACAAATGATCGGCACTATAAAAGAAAATACAAAAAAATTCTCATTTTGCTTATGTATAGTATCATTAAGGTGGTGAATTCTAAGTGGTAATATAATGTTCATCAGATTACATTTTCTTAGTATAACTTAACTACCTCAAAGATTATTAAGTATATCTGTGTACAAGTTATAAAACTTGTTACACCTTTTAGGCTCAGACATTGTATCAAACACAAAGGAGGTAAGTTACATCTTACTTGAAGCAATGCGGCAAAGATTTTAAATTAGTAGCCCTGTTTCATTGTTTAGGCGTGCTGCGGCTTTTTTCTTTATGAATGCGAATTTTAAAAATAAAAAGCAAAGCAATTGGTATGCTAGGGGTACTGACGGCTGTCACGATTTTGTAATTTAACTCTTGGAAAACCTTGAAGTTGAAATATGGCTATCCTCCTGCCCGACTTGTAGACTTTTATTTATTTATTTATTTTGATGATGGCGCTGTCTCAGTTCCCTTTGTCGCTGCTAGTGGCCAGCAAAAACACTTGACGTGGACTTTTTGTTTATTTTCTGAATCCTACCCGATTTGTAATTCTCTGAATAACATTAATGTTAGGTTTCCAAATAATGGTTTTCTGATTTTGCGTCATGTCGTCCACTGGGTCTGTTCCGACGTTTCGGAAAACTTTGCAGTCAACACCCGCCTGAAAAATAATTTTCTAATCTTCATTCTTAATATTCCATTTACTGCAGCATAACACACATCTGAAGTGCCGTATCACTGTTCTGCCCGCTACGTCCTTGACGCTGGCACATTCCAGTATTCAGGGCACATTAGAACACAAGCTTGTCTGTCGTGTGATATTGTGAAATTAGCTGTTTAACATAGAACTATTTCTTGTGACACATACCACACTGAAAGGGAAGATATATATTAAAGGCAATATTTTGACATCCTAGCTGTTACTCTATGTTTTAAACCAAGTTTATTAATCATCAGTAAGTTTCTTACTAACGTAATCTTCAGCTCTGCAATCGCATCATTCTTTTGTGGTCCTTTCAATGCGTACAACCTCACTAATTAAAGAGTAATTGTACTTAATCGCCATCAAATTCGTAATGTACAAATTTTTAAAAGTAGTACGAAAATGCTATGCCTTAGCCTGCTTGCATTATCAATTCATTTCCTTTCCATGATTTACTAATTACAGGCTACACTGTGACATAATTAGGGAAAAGGCAGGTTTCGTGTTGAAAGGCAGGGGCGCTCACAGCCCTATTAAAATGTTGGTTATACATACTAGGTAGCTGAGGTTTACACAGAGCTGAAGTTTTATATTGTGCCTACTGTTTGGGTTACGACAATGTGTATTTTAGGGGGGTGTTGCCTACCTTTTGGAAGACGCTAGTACGTCTTGCTTAAAGTATATAGCCCTCCGCAACTTCAGTAACCAATTGATTAAGGACACGCATTCATATAGCGGATTATAAAGTTTTTTAACAGAGGTGACATTTGTTTGAATTCCTGTAATTTTGCTCTTTATTGAGCAACACACAGACCTAATCAGGTTACGTAATTGGTAAAAGTTTAGTGACTTTTTGGCACCTAATGTGGGACGCTGATGTGTATGAGTTTGCAGAGCAGGAGAGGAACATGTTTTAGAATACTACAGGACAGTCTTACCTCAGCCTGAATAAGCAGTAAAAACCCCAAACAATCTCACTGGCATTGACCACTGTCAACTGGTTTTTCAGTAAAGAGGTCACAATTATTTTTTTTCAAAATGGAGCCAGGATGTGGTTTTGATAAGACTCTATTTATTCGAGTTAAGACTTTCACTTTTCTGCATTTCATAATTTGCTAGAGTCGTACAAAAATGTAAAAGAAAACAGTTTTTTTGCTAAATTTAAAACAGGCCATGAAAACAAACGACGAATTGGGTGCGGAGCTCTGCTTATTCTTAGCCTCAACTCTGGATGGATTTGAGTGGTAAAATTCACACCCTGGCCGTTTTATCCCTGAGAACACTCCTGACACGCATTCAATGCTATCTGGACGCTTGGCGGGAGAGAAAAAATATGCCTACTGGGTTTCCGACAACAATCCCTCGGTCTTCCAGCCCGTAGTCTTGTCACTACACCAACTCAGCTGTTCCACCTCCCAGTTTAATTTACTATAGGAGTTCCATAAGCTTGTGTGAAGTAGTGAAAGAGAGGGTGTGCTTGTATCTATTCGCATATCGTGACATAAGGTTCAGGAATGAACTAAGCGTTAAGTGGAGCAACACAGTATCCTTTAGAGAGCAGTGAAATATTGGCAAGTGTCACTCAGGTTAACCTCTTTCTCAACCGGGCCTCGTCAGAAATAAAATAGAGCGTCAGCCACTAGAGCTTTGTACGGTTGCGCAATGAGGAAAAGACGCTTCTGTGACGAAACTTACGACAACTGTCTGCCTTAAAATTTTTCAGTATTATGTCAAAAGTATCACAAATGGCCGCGCAGCATCCACAACATACGTTTCCTTCAAACTCTGCAATAAGTATATTGATAACTTTGGCAAATTCTTTGAAGAACTTACTACAGCTGTAGCCCTGCAAGCGCATAAGTGATCATGTTGATGACAGCAGGAAATATGGGGAAATGTAAGCATTGATGGATATGTGAACCTTCAGTCAGCTAGCTTGGTGTTGTTGCCTAGTCCAGGCTCAGCATTCAAAAGCCCGGATATTTCTCCACGTAGGGCAGGTATTGGCCCTTGGAATTTAGACAAATTTTTAATGCAGAAAAAAATAAAATTATATATATATATAATTTGAAATAATTTCAAGTACGTAATAAATTAAACGCCAGTATTCTGTCATAACAATCTGTGCCTGTAACTCTTCAAATATCTCTTAGCGGATACCATAAGCTACAGCGTAAATTCGAAAATACAAGTGTGAGTGAAGAACTGGTAGAAATGTGAGAGGAAGCACTCGCATGTTACTGTGTTATTAATTCACTAACACAAGCAAGTAGGCTCGCTAGGTTGTGTCAGTTATCTGCCAAGCACGAAGAAGGTCTGCGCAATAACAGATATCGAATAATAAAAGTACATTTATTATTCATTATTGTCATACTGCATATAATATACTGCTTCCCTCTATGTACAATGCCTTGTCTTTATAAGCATAAAAAGTCAGATATCTTCAAGACATGAGAAAAATAAAATGTACTACGTACCCTGGAAAATTTCCAAGATACACGCTACACGTAAGCGTCATCTTTTGTTAGTTAGTACATGAATTCATTATAACCAGCCGAATACCCTTCATAAAGTAGACGAATTATTGAACATAACAAAGACAAAGGTGAAAGCATGTGTGACAAGAACGCGCGCAAAACTAAGGCAACGCAGAGGCCTGCATGCCACCTGAGAAATGAAGGCCCTCATGCATTTGTAAATTGTTCCTTGCACAGCCATGTAACTACGCTTCCAGTAACTTAGTTTTTACTTCATAGCCTACAATTATTTACTGACTTACAGTAATTAAGTGACGGATTGGGCAGGACGTAGAAGGAGGCAGTCGTGACCTATTTGAATTTCTATCCCGGCATTTTTATGGAGGGACTGAGAAAACATAAGAAAATTCTCAGAAAAAAAGTAGGTTTTCCCAACTAAATTCGAAGCGAGCATCTTCCAAATACAGCTCACAAGCGTTGCTGTTTAAACAAACTGGCATCCTTAAAGCTGCTACGAACCTGGGGAAAGAGCACGGTTAATTAAGAACCAATTTAACCACTTTCTATTGTCCTTACGTGGGTAGAGGCCAATGTGTATTATATAGTGCTCACTTTCTTAACATTATTGCTGAATGTGTTTCATTTTATAATTGACCAGAAAGTAGATAGATTTCTGGCTGTTTGACCAAACTGGTATTTATTTGAATATTTACGTACAAGTGAAGCCCTCAGCCTCTCAGGTTGGAATGTTGCGCCCACTCTTCTTGGAAAAGTATGTAAGGTCAATTTAAAATCAGAATTTGACACACAAGGAGAAACATTCAGAATTTTATATGCATTTTTATCTCTTAAATGAAAAATTATTTCACGCTTATGTTTAGTTTATGATTCTATTATAATTAATGCATAAGTGTATTAAGAAATCCCTTCAATCACGCATTCTGCTTAACTAAGGCTTGCGCAAATATCTACTACACGCTACGTGCAATACACGTGCGTTCTGAAAGTTCTGTGTTCCGTTACACAACGCATTTTTGTGTCTCACGTAATGTCCAAATTAGAGACCGATTTTATTAAACTCAGTTAAAAGTTTGGTAATTATAATGAATACCGGAATGTTTTCTGTGAATAGGAACTGGATATTTCCTTACGTATAATTCAGATGAATTTTATTCTTCGAAAGTTCAGGGCCTACCTAGACTAACCTCGTCAGACACAACATTTTAACGCATCTGTGTCTCTTCCGTTATATTATTTCCCCGATTTGTTCAGACAACTGTGTATATTTTCTTAAATAGGCCTACGCATTCATCTCAGCTTATTTCAGCAGCCTTTTCTAACACTATGGAAAAAGGGGTATTTTCTCCTACTTTTCTTTAGAAGAAACGCACCGTTGTCTCTAGTATCAAATACCAACATATCTCTTCGCTGAAGACGTATTATTAACTTTGAATCCTTAGGCACATCATACTTCTAGCTATTTGACGTGCGAGCTAAATCCTTCCCAACATGATTTTGCCAAATCCCAACCTACCTTTAAAATTTTATATGTTAAATTGATTACCTTGCTAGTCACCTGTCAGCCTTATTTCGATGTCCCACATTTTGGTCTTAGCAATGACCTGACCTCATTCCCCGTTCCTTGCTCATTACTGAAATGAGTCTTCTGGAGCTTCCTGTTGATTCTGTGAAATGGATTCGTTGTTACTTAATCAACAGACGATTCTCTTTTTCGAAACTATGGAATTTTTTTTTCGCTTTTCGGACTACTTTCTAGCTTTCAAGGGTCTGTTGTGGGGGTTTTGATTTTTAATACATGTATTCATAAATTATTTTTGAAAAGCAATTATGCCCAGTTTTCACGGAGGACAACAGTACCCTTACCGGTAAATACTCTCATAATAATTGCAATCTAATAAAATCTGCTACTGATTCGCCAGGGTGCTGTTGCGTGTTAAAGGTAATTGAACTCAGCTGGAGCTACTAACCTTAAAAACAAAATAGCTTTTGTTTTTATTTATAAACTCTATAGAAAATATATAACAGCTGTGGACTGCGTTAAAGCCTTAGGGATTACTTACTGATCTGAAAATTCATTTTCATCATGTTTGTTACGCATTTTATCAACCCACTAGGTTGCTGCGTCTTATTCACCCTGTAATATATTGTTTGTTTTCTCATCATTTGAAATTCTATTACATCTATTAATGTCAACAAGCTAGAATACTTCTAGTGGCAGTAAGTAGATCTCACATAAAATCGTGTTTTCCCACACAAGTAATAATTATGCTAATGCAATATAACTACTTAGAACTGAAAAAATATGCGAGAAACTGTATCGCTTTTCTTGCACCATTTTTGTTATTACCGTACTCATATCCATATAAAATTCTAACCTTTCCTCTGGGACTTTTCTCATCTTCTATTTCTCACTCAGAACCATAGAAGTATCACACATTTCCTTAAATGTGAATATGTACGGCCAAGTGTAGCCCTTGAAAGACAATAATTAACACGAATTATATGGAGATTATCTCATACCGCGCAGCAAAAACACTCCTAGTTATTTATGAAAAACATTCTATTAATTTCGTATTGCTAAATCGACGTTGTTGGGTCTGAACACCATATAAAACACATAAAGGCGTTCTGTGGCAAGGAACGTAGAATTCCTAATGTTAAACCTTGCAGTACATAAAGTAACCGCCACATTTAAGGAAGGGTTTAAGGAAATGTCGTTGTGGAAGAGAAAATCCTTCTTCAAAAGCTTATCTTCATTCAGTCACAAAATATTTCGGCTTTCAAGAAGCACCAACGTCATTTCTTTTTTACAACAGTCCTCAAGTAGTCCGCGTCCTGAGCCAGAAAAATTTTGTCCACATTCTTAAAACCTATTTCCTTAACGTTTATTTAATATTTTACGCCTACGTCTTCCAAGTGACTTATTCCTGTCAAAATTCTGAATAACATTTTGTATACAGTTTTCATATTTCCTGTCAGTGGCAAATGACTCTCAAATCTCATCTTCCTGAACTTAATTCTTCTAATAACGGCTTCTAATAATATTTCCTTTAATGTAGGCCTAAATCTTAGAGCAGTAACCTACAACTCATTTGCGTCAGGAATGTAATATGCAATAAAGTACCGCAGTAAAAACAGGAGCCATTCTTTTACTGAACGGAAAGTTAAAGACAAAAATGAGAAATTCGAAAGTTCGAGCACAGATATTGCGATTTCGAATTCTACTATTGGTAAGTCTGTTCTGTGTGTCGTAGGTAGAGGCATCTGGATGGTCGGATCTTCCAGCAAGGAATCTTGTCGCTTTCTAAATATGGAGTTTAAAACCAACCACAATACAACAGACGAAGTTTCTTTTCGGACTGCAATCGGAAGAAATTATTTTGGCAAAAGTGTAAAGACATGCTTCAATAAGAAATAGTAACGACACCCGACTGACATCGCTACAGACGGGCTGGCAAACCTGTTTCTTCTTTGGGGGTCCAGGTTTAAATCGTGAGTTCACGACGGCGTATTTCCTAGGCATTCCTTTTTTTTTTTATTTACTAAGTACTCATTTGACTCTAAGTAATCTAAGCATATAAGAGCGTCGTTAAATAAACTAGGAGAAAATATAATAAACAATAGCGTAGCACATAATATAAAACAAACTGATTGGCAATATATCAAAGAATTAAGTATGACAGTTTTCTAACAATACAAATTATAGACACTACTGAAGAAATAATTCTGAAAGAGGCTAGGCATAACACATACAGGGTTATAGAATTTATAGCGTAGCTTAAAATAGTTTATGTCTTTTAATATACCACAAAGGGAAGATAAGATTTTTACATGTGTGTTTTAAGATTTTGTATACTAAATGTAACACACGAACAGACCCGTAAGCTGATATAGGCCTCTACAACGATTATTGACATTCGTTTGTCAAAAATAATTGCTTTGCAACAAGGTAACTTTTGATAATGAAGCAAGAAATACGAAACTACACTGATATTTATGAAACTTCGTTGTATTGAGTGTAGGCCTAATTCACGTTTTAGGATCTGTGATATCCCTACACACTATGTCTAAATTTATGATTGAGTGATTGATATGCAGCCGGGGTTTTCTCTTGTTTTGTGATACTTAGACACATGGCCATAATAACGGAAATGTATGTCATTACGAATCAGTCAGTATGTACCCAGGCCTGTGCTTTGCTTGACAATGCAACTTCGTACTTTGCCAATCGAACTTGTAATGAAGTTTCTTAAAATCTTTTTAAATTTGTGACATAAATATTTAGTTAAATTGTAATTTCATAACATTTTTGCAGCATTATATTATGTAGCAGACGGAACAGATGAAGGTTTTTCGCAAAAATCAGAGCTGCAGGAAAGAAAAGTATTTATCTTTTATTTTGTTGAAAGCCGCCTTGTCTTTACGCGTGAATGTTACATGACTCGCCATATGGGCGACTCTTTGTCGTAATATATACAAACAAATTACAATATGTCGTCAAAATTATGAAAATAACTGTGCCTTTTAGAGTTGAGATATGCTGGGGAACTTGTTATGGATATCATGGCACTGTCGAGGATATATTAAAAATAATACTGCGAAGATGCTAGTACTTTCAACGTCTTGAATGCCGGTATTAAACAACTTTAAAAAGCGCCCACCGACCTCACTCTTCACTATTGTAATAGCGACAGGAGGATTAGAGGGTCGTGTAAAGCATGCGGGAAATATTTTTCAGGTTTGCATTTCGCAATAACTGTCCAGCTTCGCTGAGTTGTTCCCCGTATTATAAATCCGCGAAAGCCGTAAGTCTGCAGGGTTTATTGCCACTAGCCTATAGATACTTTAGAGCGGGTTCTTGTAATTATTGCTACAGTGTGATTCACAACCATTTTCACAATAACTTACAAAACCTTAAGGAAAAAGTACTGCATTTTTCGTAAGGAACACAGTACAGTGTTATACAGGCAGAATTATTTATAGCTCTTTCAATATTTTAATTCAAAAGTAGTTAAAATCTTCAACAAAGAAAAGACTAAAAATAAGCTTGAACGAAAAGTCGGTAAATAGTTACCAGTCAATACGACGTCAAATCTTAGAAGAGTAATCTTCATTATTTAATGCTAATAATTGGCCTTTAAAGTTCAGTGGCAAGGGCAAGTACCATCTGTCTTTACAATCAAGTTTCTGTAGATTTCAGCCACAATACATTCCTTTGTTTCGCATTACATACGTTCAGAGCAAACAGCAACCGTTTCCCTACACAGCGGCTACAGGATGGACTTTAATTAAGCGACTGTGTTTTCCGTGCAACAGATAAAAATTGTCATGTAACATGTACATAAAATTCAGGCTTCAAGGTTTTGAAAACGTCCGCAATAAGCCCATATAAAATATGCTTTTCTTGAAAGTATTTCAAACACCCTAACTCGAGTATCTGAAAATTGGCTCTATGAAAAAAGTATAGAACAAAGAGCATAATTTTTTCTCTGCTAGAAAATAAACAAATATTTAGAAAACTGTCACTAATGTTATCAATTTAACATAAATGGGAACAAGTGTTACACAAACACTGCCTCACCACACACGTCAACTGTGTATAGCCAAGAAGGGGCCACAAGTCCTCCCAGTTCCGACATGTTATGAAAACCGACGCCGAAAGCTTAGGGGTTAGTAGGCCTATATGTGCTGCCAGGTGTAGCGAGAAGTTCTCTGCATTTTAATCACACGGTGTATTTACGTGTTCTGTATGATTCTTACAACAGTCGCTATTTTCCAGTTCATCTATGGCTGGTCGTTTCTTCGAAGACGTGCCTACTGCTTTTTCTGTGAGGTATAAAGAGAAAATTATTATTTATTTGTTTATTTATTTACATAATATTGATTAATTTCAGTCTTTATATTTTAACATTTCCGAGCTTTGTTACAATTATTCATACACACCACATACTCAAAATTTAACGCAATTTTTCGTAGGCTTTATCTGAAATTACCTTTTCATCCTCAAAACACACAGTGATCATAATGGAGAAGTGTGATGCTTTCAGAAGTCACAAATGGCCTTAAAAATATAAAGGACATGACTTTCGGCTTATAAATCCTTTTTTTAGTCGGTTTTTCTATCCGATAATCTATATTCTGTAGGTCTACACATCTGTCTGCAAATATAGCCTCAAAATTAATAGGATGAATTAAATATAGACCTTCTCTGAAACGTGTTTCACCTTGATACAAAAGTAGGCTAATTTGCGTTGACATAAGAGCGACTTACGGCTTGTGCTGGCGGAGTTTCACGAGGTTCCGTCACTGGATGCCGTCAAATCGGCCGAAATGCGCTCGACGATACGAGACGGTAAGCCTCTTATGGCTTCAATACCGCATCTAAACACAGTGAATGCCAGCAGAAAGGCTGAATACGCGGACGTGTTACATGTGTATCTGTTTGTTTACCGTTACATGACGATGGTTTCACTACCTCAAGTCGAATGGTACGCGATTTGAAAATAATAAACTGGGAAGGCGTGAAAGGAAGAAATAGTGGCGAAATTTAAGGCACTCTTTAAGGGTTTCATTTGAAAAGCTGAGATATCCTTCGGTCGGAATAACTGGTGTCCGGGCTGACATTTAAAATCGGGAACTCCCGTTATGAAGCATGAAGGTTAATTTTCCACCGCAACCTTCTGTACGGACACTTTCTTCTCTTCTACAATTCTAGGCAGCCGTATGGGCAATAAAATACTTCGCTGTCTGTAATGAATTATTGTAGCAAATTTCAGTTCATCCTGAACATACTGAACAGTTTCTTTTGCGGTGAAATTCATAAGACAGAGTATGTGAAACAACGGGTGTAGTCATAAATTACAGGTCATAAAATTGCAGACAGCTGAAACACTATAGCAAATATTTTGACAAACAAGTGACTCATTTGAGAAAATATTGTGTTCTTATTCCTCCATAAGTTTAAACTGTTTAACCCTGCTCTTAAAATAACTGAATGAATTGTTTGGGACAACGTAGGCCACTTTAGAGACATAAATCTTAGTCTTTTTTTTTGGTATTGTGATTAAGCCTATATGTGATTGAAGACGATAAATTAATAAGGAATGTTATAATGGGATGAGGTGCACTGGACTAGATTATCCGCTTCACATTAGTATGTTTGGTCTTACCGAATTAGCATTGTACTGAATGTAAAAGAGCCACAGTTTATGTTTAAATTATCAAGTGCAACAAAGTGCCAGATTCGGCTAGTTGTTTAGGTTTTGCCAGCAGTGTGGTATGTAAGGTATCTGTTCTGCGACACGCCGTCGCGTTGTTGGTAGCGTGTTCCTGACGTTTTGAAAAGACGTAGTGAATTCACCTTCAAGGCCCGAAATGTACAAAAAATTGCAGTATTTGTGGCTAGAAAATGCTCGCGACACTTCACTCAGACCTGCCACCAGAATCATCCGCCTTCTGCTGCTACTTTCACCTAAAATTCGGCCTTTCTTTGTAAACATTGCAATTAGTAATTACAATTGAATAGTCTAATTATAATTAATATAAGTAGGTTCATAATAAATAATTATAAGTGTAGGAGGCGCACATATTCGTAGATACGACAGCTGTTATTGTCGTTCAAATAAGACAAATTATTTTTGACTAGTGACGCATGATATGAGGTTTGTCACCCGTCAAAGGAGACGTGCACAGACAATGAGAAAATGCCTTTCACTGCCAAAAGCAAACCCTCAGTATTCATAAAACGTGACGTATATAATTATCACATAAATACTATCACGTTTGAACGTGAAACATTAATACAGGTTAGAAACATAAACTTTTGCATAAAAACATGAACGTAAAAAAATGTTTGGAAAGACGTAGGCTTAGATGGAAAGACAAGGATAAACTGTATTTTAAAGCAATAGTTTGCGAGAAAGTAAACTGGTTTCGGCTGATTCAGGATACAGAATTTTGGCAGGGCTGCTGTGAGCAGAATCATGAGCTTTACTATTTCATAAATGACGGGGTATTTCGTAAGTAGGTGACAGATTATCCGATTCTCGTAAAGCACTCTGCTACTCTGTTAGCAGCAAAACAAAGGCCTTCACCGGAACACGATCAGCACTTTTATCGCTCATTCTGCAACTACAGCGTGCGATAATGTGCTACTCACTTCGAAAGTTCCAGAAAGATCTGTAAGATATTGTTCGCAGAGGTGTTTAAAGAAACGTGATTCCGAATTTCATTTCAATGCTTTAAAGCGTGATGGTAATTAACCTCTATGTTTGACCCGCTTTAATTGCACGAGTACTGCATTCTAACCACAGTATACAGGGGTATCAAAAAATGCTTGGGCGAACTTCAGAGTAAGTTCTTTTGAAAAAACAAGAAAAAATCACGTAAATATATGTCCGGAAATCAGTGGTCTATTATGTTAATTGGGAGAATACTTTCAACAATCAATACCTTAAACAGGTAACATAGGCCTGTCTTTTACCAGTCGCTTAATAATAGGACCCTCTTATACCAGTCGTTTCACAATAGGCCTATCTTTTACGAATCGCTTTGTAATAGGCCACTTTTATAACAGTCGCTTCAAAACAGGTTTGTCTTTTTCCAGTCGCTTCACAGTAGGCCTGTTTCTACCAATCACTTTATAAGATACGGGTCATAGGCTTACCGTTCCGTTCATATTTTATTAGACTTAGACGGTGAACTTCGATTCATGAAATGTCATTCACACTAAGATTGCATTTCCCTCTAATATTTTTCAAAAAATGGTTTAATAAGTTTTTAGCAATCAGGAGCCTATTTACTGAAGCAGGCTTAATTGGAAACAAATCTATCCACGCAAAACCTTCGCTAAATTATGAATACCATAAGGCAAAGATTTCGTCTTATATGTGCACTCAGTAATGGACTCGATAATTATACATGGACTTTTCTCACAATTTTTGGAATAGTATGTCATCAAAATACGTATGCACTATACGGTATCACATTTTTGCCTTCCTTTGAGGACTAGCAGACAGCCGAGGTTGTTTAATATTGAGTAATATATGGGGCTTCTATTAACGCAACACGACCTTCTTAATGATGCATAAATACGTAAAATTGCAATTTGCGTACGTTTCCTTTTATTTAAAGTAAATATAGAATTTTGCGTTCATTAACAAGCTGAGCTGCGATATTAACAAGCTGTAATTCAGCTTCGTAGCAGGTGAAAGGGTTATGACTTTACATATGGCGTTAAATGTTAAGCATTAAGAATTTGTGTTGGAATTTTAAGAGCAGTGTTTTTGACAAACAAGGAACCAGTCTCTGGCACCTACTAGCCAAGTGACGGACGGGAAACACTGTAAATTCTTGCAGTGTCTGTTCGAGTGAATAACATAACACCTTCCACCCTCAGAACATGCTTCTTGTCCACTGCCGAAATTTAAATTTATGAACTCTAAAACAGTACCAAGAAAAAGCAAACTAAAGTTTCCCAAAAGAAAGTACATTAATTAAAGGGTGTTATACACTACACGTAATGAAATCAGAATCTTTAATAGAATATGAAATAATACACAAAAAATTGGGTTGAAAGGGTAAAGGCTTAGGTTCTCACAAAACGCGGTAGTAAGCAGCACCATATGAGCTACCCAAAGCGTGTCAAATGAAAGAGTTAATACCACTGTAAACGCATTAAAAGAACATTAAAACTCTATAAAGCCAATTCCCACGACCACCGCCACCTACTCCTACAACCACCTTCATAAGAAAGAAATAAAACACAAAAGCCGCAATGTTATTTTTACGATATCTCACATAAAGACATCTCACGCACGCAAAAATTCCAAGTGGGAATACTACTGAAATCGCTTTTTGCCATAAATCAGTTTTAAAGTGGCAAAGATTGTTCTCTCCGTGTTATAAGAGCACAAATACAACTTTAATATCGCTTTGCTTCCTTCCTTTTGGTTTTTAAGTGTAGACAGAAAGGGTCAGACAGACAGAGAAGACACGGTAATAATATTTAACTTTAATGACCACTGAATGCAAGTTAATGGCTTTATGATAGCCATTCGAGGATGGTCATTGATGGTTTTGTTGAGGCATGGCAGCAGATCTTCCTTGCGATGAAGTGCTGTGACGTCACCCTTTGATGAAATTGCCGTATAATACAACACACACAATGAAAATAATTGTGTTCTTCCTTGTAATGGGTATTTTTTTTATTGTGGAACAGATTAGTCTTTATTAAGTGCACCATAACCAAATTTATTGCTAAGATGCCACTGATAAAACAATGTACTGATTCAATTTAAATGCAAAAGATGATGCGGACCAGACAGTGGCCAATTTATCCAGCAAGGTAGATATGAATTTAACTGGCCAATGATTCAAGAGAGAGTAATAGTAAAATTTCACGGAATTATGGAGGATTTATGCGTACATCTCATATATCCTATTCAGTGGTTCTTTAGAAACAAACAGAACTATTCGTGCATCTGTTTTGGTCAAAATCTACGTGCCACTATACTGACTAGATGAACTAAGTTGTATCTGCCCGAAAGTCAATGCATGACATTTGGTATCATATCAGATTACTCACTTACTTTTAGCTAAAATATTCATTAGATTACGATAATTTTATGGAATTACGTCTCCTCTACAACAGAAAATAGACAGTTTACAAATACCAGTAAACGCTGATTAATAATTACCCAAATTTCACAAAGGCAAAGTAGGCCACTTGGCGCTGCAATGGCTTTTAAAAGCGAAATTGTCCCTTTCTAAGCTACGAAGCCATAAGGCGAAGTGCGGGCACAGCTCTACTGATTGCCGTCTCCGCTCTGACAAATATTCGTGGCTTTCCTTTAAATTTTCGCATTAAATGAAATGGGGTTTCCTTTCTCATAAATTTTGACAAAGTACATAGAGCGAAATAATATTTTAGCTCTTCTGAACTTCTGACTCCAGATGTAATTCACCTCGAAAGAGATTATTTTAATCACACACAATTTAATTGTGGTTAAATACATGAAAATGTGTTGAATTATATTTGCAAATGCTGGCTTTTATTTTGGCAATATAGAAATTGTAATTCTTAAGCTGAAATATCAACAACTTCACTTCATTAGGTATTCTTTCTTGCGGTAGGTCCATAGCTTCTTCCAACGCGAATTATCCAGCAAGTGCCATCTAGTGGAACAGGTCAGTTAAAAATCCAAAAAGAAACATGTTATGGATAAAGTGTACGACGATGCTAGGTGACTGCTTCCGTCAGACTGAAGAGTCCGTTACGGATGATAGCATGCAAAAGTCGAGGCCATCTGACAATTATCGCAGACTGCGAATAAACTTTCCTTCATCAGTAAGATACGTACCCACTAAGTCAGTCTTAAACTCTCGTCTACCATATGCAAAAACAGTTCCAATGTAAAATAAATTATATTTTTTCTTCTTCACTTGCGATCGAACCTTGAATAAGAGTTGTAAAGCACGAATTTCAGGAAATTTGGTAATAATATCAGGAAGACGCAAAATATGTCATTAATTTACTTACCACCCAAGTGTATTTCCTTCCCAAACTGTCTTCAGAGCTCGCTGCCTTAGCGCGAACACATGCCTGTTACAAAGAACATACATTTCAGATCACAGGCCTTCTTCATATTAACACTGACTTTTAATAAATATGATTATCTAAAATTATTTACTTTGAATAGAAGTTTTATATAAGAACATATTGCACTAGTAGCAAGCATGCTGACTTGTACGGCACTGAGGGCTCAGAACAGGTGTAAGAATAATTCTTAAAACCTATAATAAATTGTTTCAAAGGTAAGAAACACAAAATTATAAGTGAAAATGTATAATGGCAAGAGTAGATTTTGTGTGAAGTTTTGAGTGCCATGAAAAAAAAAAGGCTTGAAATATTTCTCACGCTGAAATGTACTCGTTGCCTTACTGTAATTAGTAATTTACAATGGAACACACACACACATACATAAAGGCATTCTGCGTGGCAATTCGTTAAGTCAGTGTTTTGAGACAAAACCTTATTTTTATATTCAAATAAAGCAATTTAATTTTCCAAAACTTAAAATTATGCTAGCAAATTATGGCAGAACTAAGACCAATTAACCCTTTATTATCAGACTGTTACTAGAATTCTTACAGTTATAAACAATTAAGTGCCAAAGATTAATCTTTGCGTAGAATTACTTTAATAAGCAGGCCTAGATTACAAGAAACATATGAGCGACAGACTCCAATCTCTTTGTGTTTAAGTTTCATTTTAAATTTAAACGAAAGTTTAAAGGTGTAAATACCACACAACGAATTTGTGTGTCCTGTAGGAATGTCGGTTGGTCCCTGACACAATTCAAACCAAGAACATATGTCAAATAAAAAATAGTTATGATCAACGAGTTAACAAAAGCTTTATCAGAAGGGGTAAAATTGCAGGCATTATCCACATGTTGTGCGCGACAGAAGTAATTATTTTTGCCCACGAAAGCCATCTAAAGTGTCACTCCTCTAATCTACGCCGCAGGCAGTCAGGTTCCGGCGTTTGACCACGGAGACGCGAGTTCATTCTCAGGTTACTCTATGTGGAATTTTTGCTGGAAAAGCGGCACTAGGAGAAGAATAATCCCAATATTGCAATACAGGCATTCATCCCCTTAACACTGAGATCATATGCGAATAATGTCGTCATTAGATGGATTTAAATTAGGTTTCGTTGCTTGTGAGACGGGTTGAAATTATTATCTTCTTTTAATGCATTTTTCGACGGGGCCTACAAATCAAGAACGCCTGTAAACAAATCAAATAAGAGTATTAAGTAAAATACATCGTATGCCAAATCTTCTGTCTTGCAGCTGTATTGCCTCCAGAAATGACAATCGTGCTCTACCTGCCAAGCTTCATAACAGACTTATAAGTCTATTACAATCCTCTCACAAGGGCATGTCAGGTTTCGTCCACGACCAACAGGTCCGCGGTTCATAACTCGTAAGTGGTCATAAGGCAGTTACGGAAGACATTTGTTTTGGGGCGGCAGATGATTGTTTGAAATAAAGTTGACTAAATTTAATGAAAAATATTTTATTTAGACAATGTACTGAAATAATACAACAATTTGTATCAAGCAATGTAGCTTTATTTTATATTATATACACCGTGCGTTTTGTCATAAGTCTAGCATCAACCAACAAATACACAAGATTATCGACATATATAACACATTTGAGACCCCTACATAAGTTTCAGCAAACGAGTTGTCACGAGTAAAGAGTTCTTGTAGTTCTGTGCTAAAACAGTACGGTTATTAGCCACACTGTGTTCTTGGATGTAAAGAGTTCTTGTCGTTCTCTGTTAAAAATTCCCTGAAGATGGCAACTCGTTTGCTGAAATATATGTAGGGGTCTCAAATATATTTTATGTATGTCAATAACCTTGCGCATTTGTTGGTTCATATTAGACTAATGCAGCCTTAGCTTAGCGAAATTCTTAAATGAGCATAATTACAACAAGGACTAAAATACAGAGTGGGGCAGACTTCAATCATCATTTTGATCTACCTAGTATACGGCGGGCTTGGAGAAATTGAAATAATTGTACAAATGTATTAATGAAACTAACTACTGCACAACTATATTTATATAACCTCCGACATGTTTCGACCGCAATTATTAGGCCATATTCAGGAAGAAAACTTTTCTTAACAACACAGCGTATAGCATATTAGTGAATGGTTGATTATTAATATACATAAATAGCAATCGCTATTGTATGTTAAAAACGTGTATGTTAAAACTACTGTTGGTGTACCGCGATTGGTGTTACATAAAATAGCGGTCAAAATCTGTTGAAATCTGTTTCCAAACATCTTGTTTCCAACATGTGAGGAGAATCCTGATCGTAATTACGTTGTATGTTTCACAAGTGCCAACTCTGTACAGAGGGCTGACCGTGAGGTTATGTATAACTTACGTTCGATTTTAAAAATTATGCTATAAAAATTATGTTGAAAGTACAACATAACACTGTTTGCAACTGCATTTATATACACGTACGAATATGTCCATGTTACTTGAGTAAATCACAGTGTCCCTTCTACTTGTTTTTTTTTAATTTTATCAATTTGCTTTTGCAAATTCTAAGGTACTAGTCATCAGCCTATTTCAGTGGCTGATTTCGACTGAACGGGAAATCACGTAAAACTTTTGATATCATAATACAGTGCCTACAAAATCTGTTTTCTATATTTCGGTTTTGGGGGTTTGAGGGACTTCAGCCCGTCAGCCCCCCCCCCCCCCCTTGGATGCGCCACTGATTCCAAGTGGCGCACTCCAACACTGCTTGTGCCTGTACAGGCCAGATAGATACTTGCTCAGTTTCTCACGTGGTTATCATACGTAAGTGTTTCAGCTGTGAAAAAATTTATTTTCGTGCAGTTTATTGCCGTCTCAGTATGTTGAATTAAACAATACCACTTCATGAATAATGTGGGCCGGGATAGCGTAGTCTGTATAGCGATTCGCTACGGTCTGGACGGTCCGGGGATCGAACCCCAGTAGGGGCGACATTTTCCGCATGCGTCCAGACCGGCCCTTTCCCGAGGTAAAGCTGCTGCGGCGTGGTGCTAGCCACCCACCCCATCTAGTGCCGAGGTTAACGAAAGGGTAGAACTAAACTCTACTCCCCCTTGGGCCTTGGGCCTGTATGGGAATCCCTATGCCTTTACTGCAAGAATAATAACAAATGTACCGCTGTCACCACCTGCAGACTGAATGATTTTGCCATGCGTCATAAGACATCATTCCACATTACATTCCCTAAGTGAAGCCCTTACTGTCTACTGCACAGACTAGCCAGCCTGTGTTACTGTGTAACACCCTTCCCACCATCCTCTCAATATCTCCAGTTAGTTAGGTATTACGAGATGGCAGTGATCTCTTTGCCGCCCAGACCGGGACATGAAGTGGTGAGGTCAGAACACGGACGACACAGTGCGTGAACAAGTGAAGGGACGACTGATCCTCTTACCTACCTGTATATCGCTCTCAGAATAAGAACACTGACAGCTACAAGCTGTGAGCGGAGAAGGTAAGAGCAGGGATCAATTAGAAACATGGTACTCGAAATGGACTGGCTAGATAAAAAAAAAAAAGTATCTACCATTTTGATCGAAAGTGATTGGCTAAACATGTTGCTGGATAGGGATGAAAGCAAAGGTTATGTCATTCAAGCCCACCAAGTATGATTTGGCTACCGCATACCTGGACGATTTGGTATCTTTTTTATTGACAGGGATTTTTTCCCTCCCATTGCGCGACAGCCCCCCTACTGGGCCAGGGCCTCTTCATTATCGACGCTTCACGATCACACTCAGACACACAACACACATGGTAGGACTCCTCTGGACGAGTGACCAGCCCGACTCGGAGACCGCTACCTGATAACACACAACACTCACAAGAGAGAGACGTGCATGCCACCGGAGGGATTCGAACCCACAATCACAGCAAGCGAGTGGCCGTAGACCCATGCCTTACAACGCGCGGCCACTGGGATCGGCACCGTTGATGGCGATGCGGACATGAACAGTAGCCGTGGACGAAATTGGATACGGTTATACAGACTTCGACTGACCGTGGACGAAAACTGACATCCCTTCTCAAGCAATTTTACAAAATAGACTTAGCATCTGTGGCGGGCGAAATTCACATGTTGAGTGTTGTAAAATACAGACTTCCCTCTTTAAAAATTTGTGCTGTACAGCGTCCTAAATATACTATTGAAACATGTTCTAAAAGAGTACAATTTTACACACCACTCTTCTGGAATGGAGTAATTTGTAGTTCGGTGGTTATGTACAAAGTTTTCGAAGGAATGTACAGCCATCATCTTCAGAGAAGAAGATATTCTCCACGATATTGGCATCTTACTATCAAATTACACAGCGTCACATCTTACAAGACTGAGATGTTTATACCTACGGCTGTGTTAACTTCAGATCTAATACCTACAACTGAATGTCTGTTGTTCTGTTGTCTTGGTGGTATTAAAAATAAAACACAAAGAGAGATAATGGATAGCCTATCACCCGTAATTTTGGCATTTGTAATTCAATTCGCAATTTCACAGATATACACAGAGAAACAGTAAAACTTCAGACCTACTTTTCAAGAAATTTTACTCTAAGCTAAGTTAACGATGCAATACTGTGACAGACTCTGTATTTCTAAAAGAATACACACTCAACTTATCGTCCATGCTCAGAATACCTGGAAAAAGAATTACAGAGCACATACAAAAAAACTGAATAAAATATTGAAAGTATTTCTTTAATTGTTTTGGTGACTTGAACATAAAAAGATCTGCAGTCCAACGTGCACTTCCTCTTGTATACATAAGAACAGATCTGGAATATTTCAGGAGCAGGATCGTATAATCTCGTACGTTCCACTATCAAGGTTGTCTCAATATTAACCTCGGCCAATAAATCACCAACATAAACAGTCTTAAAAGCAACACTGCATATGAATACCACTGGAAAGCTCCCGAGTAGAAAGTAGAGCAAAACCAGACGCTTACAAACACAAGAACACACGCGCCAACACCGTCTACATTGGCCTACCCCTATACACAGGGACTCTTAAAATAAAAACGATAACATACACAAGCAGGCTCGGTAACTTAAAAAGTCAAAAAGGTTTTCGGTGTATATATATTTATCTACTATATAACACAATTTTCTGCCACGACGTAATGCTTGCATAAAATTACCCACAATCTGGTAATTTGCGGCCAAAGGTAATCAAACACAACTTTTGTCACACATCTAACTTTATTTTATGTTGATTTATTACATAAATTACATAATATTTAGACCTATTAATTAGGAAAATATTCTAAGTTTTAGGTATAAGTGTTCAGATATTCTTTGGGCCTTGTGTACGACTTCCTTGCACACGAGACTGTCATTTAGACTTAATGTTGAGTACTGTGCAGAACACAGACTCTATTGCTTCTCGTTAAGTAATGCAATCAAAGAAATCTGTCAACATTTATTTAGACGTCACAATAAATCTTACTGTCCCATTCAGCGTTACAATACTTACCATGTCTCAATTTGTATAAAAATCTTCCACTACATCAACAGTCATGGAAGAAAATGCTTTTTGTTCTTTACTATTCTCAGATACAAAGAAATCCATGCCTCATTCTGCAAGGATTCATATACATTTTAAAGGCAACATGGAAGAAAAAATTCCCCATTATTTGTAGGTGCCAAACGTGTCAATAATAGTTTCTTACATTACATTAAGATTGCTCCGAGCGACCTAATTTTATGGCTGCCAAATTTTAGTAAAGAATAGAAATTTCGAAGAACACTTCCCGGACTCGTATTAACGCTGTTCTGGCTACAAGATGGCAGAATTTCCAAAAGTTTTAATGTTTTAATCAATTCCTATGGAAATAGATGCTCTGTTTCCCCTCTTTACCCCATTTTCTTTCACTCTGCCATTTTCAGGAAAGTTGAAAGGAAAGAGGAAAAAAGGATAATTTTTAAGAGTTAAGTTAAATTAATGAAAAATCTGATAAAACAATATTAATCCTCGTCCGCGGAAGGTTTGTGGAATCTGTGGTTACTAGAATGTTTCAAATTTAAAGAGGAAGTGCGTTGTTCGGGGAAACTTTAGACAAGCGTCGTTTGCCTGCATGGGGCTAAGATGATAAGACGAGGTTACCTACAAATTTAAAATTAATATCATAAAATACAATACGCATAAGCTATGCATACGGTTAAAATATTCGTTGCTGCGGTGTACTCTACATGTTTAGGCCTATTTAAAACATTGTTGATAAATAACATATTTTGCCTTTAGCAATGTATAAAATACTCTATGAATTAACAATTAAACTTATTAAGGAAGTGAGAATGTGTCTGCAGTTTAGTGTAAAACCTTACTGTGTTGAAACTTATGTTCTTTTTACAATCTTTGCCTTCGTAGCACAGTGTTGCACGAGTACATATAGATCCTTGTATAGCTCTATCGATTAATTTACTTTTATGTGTTGTCTGATGTGTGAAATATCGTCTTTCTTTTATCCTTATTTTAATTCATTTGTTACTTCGGCTTCCAATTAAGCTTTATTTGAGACCATGCAATTACTAGCCTTCGGTTCGTATAATTAATGAACACGTTTCTATTTCCTACTTCTTTGTTCAATATCTTTTATTAGGTCTATTATATTTATTTATCCCCTTATACAGACACACGTATGTGGTTGTGTGTATGTGTGTGTGTGTGTGTGTGTGTGTGTGTGTGTGTGTGTGTTTGTTCTGTGCTTAGCATTTATCGCTGGTTTCCGACTAACGTGCTGTCTCGCCTTCGACCGAAATAAGTGTTTCAATATCCAAAGTTATCCCTATTGCTTCTTAGGGTTACCTTAATTACGTACCCTTCTACTTCCAAAAAAATGTTATTCCAATATAAGATATGTAATTATTTAGTAACAGAGAAGGCGTAATATCACAAAAGGCATCTATCTTCAAAAGCCTGTCCTTGGTGTTATTTTGTGCTTAATTGGTAAATTCATGAAAGTATTAACAAAAATACATATTCACAGATTTGGAAGTTAAAAAGTTTAACCTACAAAAATGTTTAAATTGGTACATTTGACTAGAATAATGCATTCTAAAAACACAACAAAATAGTCCATTTGAAACTTATAATACTTTACTGAAAGTGGGATGAGATAAAACAAGTTCTTACACTAATGGCACAAACAGCCTTTCTTACCTTCTTCATATAAACGACTTATTAAAAGCAAGTTGACTTAAAGAAATCAATTTAATTTTTAGAACCTAATTTATTGCAACTAATCAATTAATGGTGGAATAAATAAACTCCCCAGATAACTTCCCACGCCGTGTAGAGTACTTATAATAAGGCAAGTTCTTCCGACAGCAATATTTATCGTGTGTTCCTTTGTAGGAACACACGATAAATATTGCCCCAGAAGGTCCACATGACAATGAAATATACGAATATTGTAATTAATAACATAAGACTCTTCAAAGTGTAGTTTCTCTATGATTTCTAAGTAGAGCTCCTACTGTTCAAAGTAAAAACAATTAAAATATTCATTTTCAAATATTGGCCTGGATAACGACTGAAAGTGTCTCAAGCCATAAGATTTAGCAGCAATTGGTTTATATTCGCTCAGCGACAGGGGAACAGGCATCATTGGATGGTTTAATATAAGGTTTGTTGTACATAAGGTACTACAAAAAATACATTTTGAAGCCAGAAGTTTACATATAACCGAGAATTCGGGGTTTTACATCAATAAAGCCTCGTCTGGAATACTTCAATTTTAAAGCGTATAAAAACTACGATGTATATTTAACTGTTAGTTACTGACTCTGGAAACATAAACATCACGATAAAAGTTTATTGACAAGGTTCGTATGTTTGTAGGACAAGTGAAATGTCTTCAAGACCAACAAAATCCATCTAATCAGGCAGCTGCAGACTTTGTACAGTACTCCATACTGTCTTCATACTATACTCTTGTCTGTATAATACATAGCGTTCTCAAAAGAAATAATATTTCATAAGCAGTGAATCATGGTATGTAAGCTATTCTTAAAGATAAAAGCTTTAATTGTAAACCAGGCAAATAAATAATAGTAGTTTGAGAATAAAATAGAAAAAGCAATTTTTTATAAAGAAGGAAGGTCTGCGCTTCTTGTAACGTACATTATGTCAAACAGGCCTATTGCCATCAGCGCCTGGTCTTCCTGGATAAGCCATTAGCGGTGATCCAAATCTTCGAGGGTCTGGGACGCATTACTGCTTCAAATGTGGTATATTCAGTGCAGAGTTTAAATTTCGTTGTGTTTCTCCTTATCTTCTGTTCATTTGTCACCTTTTCTTGCTTCATACCTTATTCGTGTAACATTAAAGTCTACCGGGAAATAAACTATGGTCTTTTGGAGACAGAGAGCAGGCCTCTAGGAAATACAGACCTTAGTGAATACGATGATGATGATGATGATGATAACGACGTCGACGACGAGGATAGGTAAATTTAATCTTGTAGTAGCCATGAAGTTACAAGGTGAGTAGAAGTATAATCCACTCATATTAACTTTGCGATAACCACAGAATAAAGTCCGTTCAGCACAAAAACCAGTCTGGGGTTACCTTATATTCTGTTCACAACGGGATAGAGCGTGTTAAAATTGTTAACTTTGCGCCATATGGAGGTGAGTGGACGGCTGCACACCTGGCCGCTTTACCGCAGACGAAGAGGACTCTGTACCCATAGAATAGGACGCTGGATGGGCGACGCATACCATGTGGACGCTCTGGGAAACCTCTTGCCGTTCCCGGCCTCGAAACACCAATCTTATGTCATTCAGTTCGTAGAAAATTCGTGATACCGACTAAACTACCTCGTCTCCAAATAGTAACAGCAATAGCAATAATAATAATAATAATAATAATAATAATAATAATAATCCTGAAGTATAATACAAATTCTCATTACCAGCAACAAGTAGAAATTCCGGTTCATAACGAGAGGCAAATGCATTCCCTTTCTATCCCCAAAAGCTACCCAGATTTAAGATGCCTGCATTCTAGGTATTAGTTCTGATGCCCTTTTAAATGTTGCTTAGGTCCTTTCAAAAATATAATATTCCAAGTCCGAGGGTTATGCCGCATTATTTTAGCACAATGTAAGCCTATATTTTCAATACTTTATAGCGCACGATTAACCGTAAATAGCGACGACCAGCCGTGTATTTTTTCGCCACTTTTTATCAACATATACACAACTACCCTGTTATCTGGTGGCCGTCTTCTCCATCCGCGTCCTGAGCACACACATTGCGAGAAGAAAGCATAGCGTATTACCATTACCAACACTGGTAATAAATTACTCTAGAAAAATTAACTTTCTCCTCTTACAAACCTACACATGATGCTGTAACAGTTCTAGCAGAGAACATCAAACACCTCAAGAAAATATTAAGCTTACTTCTGAAATTTTAAATGCATATGCCTCATTATTATACGTCACTAAAAAGAAACACAATCACAGGTTAATTCTAGCGTAGTATAGAACTCTTTTTAGGAGAATTATGCTTACAAGGCTTAGGGGTTTTGCTGTCACGATATGACGGAATTTTGATTTTCGTCGAGAGTCAGAGAGTCCTTTGTTCCTTAAGAAAATTTTGACATAGTTAAAAATTGAATTATTGCCAAACCAACTTTTATAACAAAAATTATGTTAAAAAATAATGAAAATATCTCACACATTAAAGCTAAAATATAGGATATACACAGTTAACGAAATAAAGTTTATATTCTAATTGTCACGATACAAAATATTTCCATGTTTAAAATCTGTTACGCAAATCATCATTCTTCTGCAGCGCTTTGTAAACTTCAATTTCAAGATGGTCAGCAAAGACACCCTACAGCCAAACTCAATATAACTTCTATTAACTTTCATAACACGAAGTATGACTTTACTTGGATTTTCAAACACCACCGATGTAAAAAGCTGAAATCACGGATTTAAAAGTTGCTAATATAGTAAGTAAACGTACCTATTAAAATTAAAATAGACATATAAATAAATGAAGTTATAGCGTACTGTAGGTTAAATACTGAATCCTAACAACACACTGCAATGTAGGGCTACACGGATGATTTTTTAAAGATAAATCTCATTTCTTTGCATTTATTTCAAGGTATTAAGGCAGAAAACCCGCTTGAATTTATGGTTAAACTCGTTACTACATTTCAGTAAAAACTGGTGGAAGAATATAATCGAATTTTTCATACTATGTGCACAGTTATACAAGGGTCGGTGAATAAATTTTGTAACATTTTAATAATGATTCTTTTGGATATAAGCAATTTTGTTGTAGCTGCATATTTTTTATGGGACAACAAATAAATATTAACAAGCAAGGCTCTTGGAAGATTACTTCACAACGGTCTCCAAACAGATCGGAAACACTTCATAGTAAATAATAATTTGACAAAATTTCACTAATATATGTCATTTGATGACTAAATAAGTTCTTAACAGAGAAATGTTTAATTTAGACCGGAAATCAAGTTATCTTCTTGTATTGTTATTTTTCATAATTTTGAAGTGGTCAATGTGCAACATAAAATGTATTTTTAATATCTGTTTCATGACTTCGCAACGAGGGATTTAATCGACATATCAACTCAACCTACTTTACTCAGCAAACAACCAAAACGTAGGTGACAGCGATGACCTGAGGATATCACTCAGTGACCTGGAGGCTGACCTCAGCTGCTTAAAGTGTGGTGTGTCCTCAGTGCTTACCCTAAACCGCCCCTTGTTTGAATGGGGACACAGAAACAAGGAATGTGATATTCTCTCGGTAAGGTATACAAGAAGTAAAATAGTGAAGAACGTCCGTAACCATTAGGAGAAAATGCAAGTCAGAAAAAAAAACTAAAAATGTTTACTTGGCTCAGACCCTTTTGCAAGGAATTCAAGAAAAACTTCCGAAGCCAAACTCTCTCACAAACGACCCTCACATGCCTAACAGAAATAAAATGCTTTACCCATCTTCTTGAATAAAAAGACAGGACGATAGAGTGTGGCATGGCCACGCACAGCAATAAAGACATAAATATTTAAAAGCTGCTTTACAGGAGGGCTGATAGGGGTTACAAATGGATAGGACAGTGACTGTGACTTGGGGTAGAATATTTTGTATATTTTAAAACTGCATTTCCGTGGTTTGTTTAGGGAGAAATAGAGATACAAAAAGTGTGTGTCGGTGGTAGAATAGCGGTAATAAAACTGAGCAGGATTATATTTAGACTTAAAGAATTTATCAGAAGAGAAGAAAAGCTAAAGAAATAAATACGCGAACGTAAATTATCCTTACATATTAGAAGGCATTATAATTTTGAGCTTGACGTGTCGCGGGGAAAATCAGTATTTTAGTCACATGAGACAGCGAAACTCTAGGTTACTTCCTTCTCCACAGTTACTGATTAGGGTCTGCAACATTTCCTTGACGTACACAAAAAATTCTCTTCACCTGACAGAAGTCATTGAGAGTTTACGTTGGCGATAAAGACAAGAACCGGAAATAAACGGAGTGTTTTGGTTGGTTCGTGGTTTCAATACACAATGGAACACAAAGGAAATGTTTCGGTATTGGTTAGTTGTTGAATGTCAAAATAGCTGTGTTTATTTTGCTTGGTTGCTGGTATCTGTGAAGGATAAAAACTAAATTTGTTTTGTATACTTGTGAGTACGTTTTCAAGGAGTTGCAGTTTCAGTTTGGGTTGTGGTAAAGTGTTGTGCAGTGATGGCAACCTTAGTTCTGTGCTGCGACGGCGCACCACTTTGCGAGTTTGACGCGAATTTGTCTCACTTCCCCTCGAATATTTTGTACCACGCGCACATCCGAAACCTTCCCGACGTAACCCTTACTCCGTCTTTAAAACAAAAATCCAAAGCTTTAAAGTTGTAGAAATCCAGCTAGCACAAACCCAGCTTCTTCATATTTCTAAAAAGACTCTCAAAAAAACATTTAGCAGGCATGTAATAGTATCTTCTTGACAAATTTTCCGTATAATTATATTCCTCTAGCAACGAAAAGAGGCCCCATGATTTATTCACTGCCGCATTTCCTGTGTGTGTATAATTACGTACATTTCTTTCTTCCGTTCTTCTTTCCTTGTGTGGTTTCTTCGCCAATCACAAAACTTAGAGAGCCAACATGACGGATAAAAGCAACCTGGTTTTCTGTGTCGTGCTTATTGCATGCAGTCTCCATTTTTTTTTTTTTTTTTCGCTGTAGTGAAGCATGGAGCACGCTGGAAAGCACAACCACGAAATGGCGGCCTGACAGAGACAGACTCAGAGAAGAGATGTTAATGACGGAGACGAAGATAGAGTAAACTGGAAGTATTATTCCCCGACTGCTGCCAGGAGCATGAGGAAGGGCAAAGTGGTGGGAGAGTGGGAGAAATTTACGGATGCTGGATAGAGATGGCTGGCAGCTTGACTGGAGGTAAAAGTTTGGATTTGTTTAAGAAACTGTATTTCTTGCCGAGTTGTCTGAATGGTTTCAGGAACTTTGTGTGCTTTACCTAGCTATATTATTTAATGACTATCTACACTCTTGTTGCAGCATGTAGCCTTCCCTTAGTCTTCGAAGTCACTTGTTCGACACTGAAATATTGATACTCGTGTGCGGTTTAAAATATAAACGGCATAAGGGTGTCATTTTAAAAAGCATCATGTACAAAACACACTGTAGATCCCCTGACAAGTTTCAGCAAGCGCGCCTCCGTAGATACGTTCCCTTCGCTGTGGGTCTAACCTAAGCACCAGTCTGTCATCATTATTTGCCATATATGTGATTAAGTAAGTTTGTAAAGAAATTGTTATATAGGAATATAATCGAATAATATAATATATGTGTATATCCGCTCTATTTCTCATAAAATTGTCACATGTTGTCCCACTTTTATCACTAAAAAGTGTTGATTTATCATTATTATTACATTATACTACTTCTTCTTATTCTCCTCCTCCTTTTCTACTTCTGCATAGCCCATAGACGACCTGTTCAGTGTAAGAGTCTCTGTATTGTCTCATAGGTCTTCCAACGTTAAGGATTTATTTGGGTTTGTAGTCCACAAATGGTTCTTGCTGGCTCGGTGTCCCATATTTGTTCATTCCAAATAATATTTTTTTAATTCGCTGCATCTTATTATAAATGTTCAAGCACTGTCTCACATGTGGTTTGCTCGCTCTATATGCCTGGAAATGTATCTCAGAAAATTAATTTCCTCCACGTCATTTTCTTCTTGTCTCTTCAATACGTATAGCTCATACCTTAGAACCATAACGCCTATTTGTTATAAAATTTAAGGGCTCTCTATTTACAATTTTAGTTATCAAAAGTATTCCTTATTTACCACACAGAAGCCTATACGAAACGTACAAATTTTGTCATATGTGCAATTGTATATGTACATATCACAGCATAATGATCAAGGGAGTGTGACTGTGGACAAACAAACCTTAACCCTCGGCTGGTTATTTACAATCCGTTGTTTACCATCTCTCCTTTTCTATGCTCCGTTTCCCTGGTCAGATCTCTTGTAAAGTCCGAATTCAGTGTTCAGTGTATAATTTATTTCCCATGCAGCAATTTTAAAGGGATACCGTTTCGAAAGAATTTATATGATCAATAAGTGAAATATTCACATGTAAGTTTAATTGTTTTTGTGTCTAGATCATTTTTGTGGTCTAGACACAAATCCATGTTGCCCTTCTTGGAGTAATATATGTGAATCTATTTAGGATTTTAAATATGAATTTGAGAAAAATAATTATGGGCAATATGACGCAGAGAATTCATGCATATTTCATTCGGATTGCCTCTTAAAATATTAGAACACTCTGCCGAAAACAGCAGAAAAGTCTACTGAAATGTCAGTACACTTGTATACTTATACCAGATCACACGGCGTCACATATTAGAAAACCCTCTTCTTGATAGTCATCGCCGTGAGAATCTCAAATCTAACATTTTATTACTAATATTCAATGTAGGCTTGTGTCCTGGGAGTGTTCCTGTCTTCTGAAATTCTGACTAAAACTGTGTTTGCATATCTTATGTCTCTCATCGGTGCTACATGCCCCACCAACCGCATCCTCTTTTATTTCATACCACAGTATTTGGTGACAAGTACATCACTTGCATTTCTCTTCAGCTTCATCCCACTTCCCTTCTTTATTTTCGATATATTCCACTCAGTCACTCTTTCTCAAGGCACGTTCATTTTATTGCATAATAAAATTTTTCTGCATAATAGAATTTTTCTGACGGAAAGTGCTGCATCACTTGACTTCAAAGCAAGAGATTACATGAGGTACCAACTTAACCGTTTTCTTCTTTGTACACACCATTTTTCCCTAATGCAACACCATGAAAACAATTTTAATATATTTGACAGGAAACGCAAGCTTTAAATTTAATGCTTTCCTGCAATACGGCAGAGTACGATGTTGTATCACACTAATGTTCAGTACCTGTAAGATTTATAACACAGTGGTGTGTGCAGTGTGGGTACTGACGTTTCGTCATGCTCTGAAGATAGAGTTACAAGCTTCCGCAAAAGTGGGTCACAGTCTAGACAGATTTCACTCTTCCATTACTTTTATGACCATAATCGAAATATTTAATTGTGGTTTTTAACGTTTTCATGTTTACATTTTAAGCAGAAGGCACCAAGATGAAAGATTTTGAACTGTGTGGTAATGCGTGTTCCCCGAAATTAATATCCTTGAAACTTACTTAATGCTTAGTTCCAATTTTTATTTGTGTCAACTGTTTAAAAGTATTTGGATTTCACGTTACATTTAAATAATTCATTAGCTGTATTAGTGCTGCCGTATTACGATGTTGTCCTTTACTATGTTGACACAAACTTAGTCTTCTGCATTAAAGTACCTAAAGCTCAGGAGGACTCTTCCTTTTTTCAAAACAGAAAGTCATAATGAAAGAAGAGAAAAAATTCCTGTCACGTTTATAAAAATACAAATACGTCATAATCCGTATATTATGATTATTAAGACAATTGAAAATCTATTATTATGTAAGCAAATTATGTTGTTAAGTTTGAAAGCCAAATAGTATTTAAGGAGCGATAGAATCCAAATGGAATTAAAGAACACCTCAAGTTTTGACGCGTGAAAAGCTTTTATAAGACTTTGCGTTTATTCAGGTGTCAGTTCCCAAATCTGGAACAACGTCTTGCAACTATATTCCGAGACATCTAAGTCAATAAAAAATGTGTTAAAATATTTTACTGCATTACTTTCAGACTAACAATTCTGTTCCCACCTGGAACTAAAATATGTCCAATTCACATCCGAAACTTCTCGCTCTTTATATCAATGAAGAAAAACGGTACATAATTTTCAGTGCAAAACCCCTTAAAAATGGCAGTCTTTAACAGGTGTTTCAAGTATTTTCATTGCAATGATGTTTCGAAGTTTTGCTATGAATATTCTTAAAGTTTGCAAAAAAATTAACAAAAGAATTAATATTTACTCTGAAACAAACACTAATATGGCACAAGTCTCTTACTTTTGTTATTTACTTCGACATTAATATCAGAAAGGGTTATACTATCAGAAAAAAGTGAAAAGCATTATTAATATTCCACTGATAAAATTTACTGTTTAGAGAATTTTACGTTTTATGATTGGAGCTCGGTTACAATTGTGCCTTTCACTGTTTTTAAGATAATTAGTATGCTTGAGTTCTTCGCCGTGTAAACTCATTTTATCATAGCAATTTTACTCACCCGCACTCCCGACGTTTCTATACTACCTGGACACAGAGTACGTACAATCCGGAGGAGCAAGTCCCGAGTGGCGCAGTGTCTGTCCATTGTAAGCTACGTAACACAACGACCACTTTCAATCCAAAGCTTTCCATCACTGATCGTTTCCTTTATGGTGCTACATTTTCCCTACACTCCACGAAACTTTTAATTTCCCTTTCGCTAACACCCATATTCGCGTCACTCCACCCCAGTCTTTCTTCCACCGTTCCTTTTTAAGGGTAGAGCCATCCATTGTGCGAGAACATCGACAAGGATGAAGGAAGGGTCGAAAAATGTCATGTGGGGTGGAAATGTGGAAGCCGGTCGAAAAAGGACTGAGGTCTGAATAAAAAATGGTACGTGATTCGGTAAAATATGAAGTCCGATACTTATTGTCGAAAAATCAATTACAAAAATGCATTTGAAATAACAAAACCGAGTTTTTGTCGACAAGACTACTCTAAATGTTTTGGACAATGTAGTTTTACAGAACATCAAGACGGTATGGCTTTGTTACTAAATGTTGCCTGCGTGAGACGGAAGGCGGATAATTTTCCTGAACTCCGAAAGGCAGCTAAACAGAAAGACCCTACATCAATATGGACGTTTCTTAAGTACCAGCTTTTTCAGAACAGTCCCTCTCAGAGAAAACAATCCTGACAGGATGTGATATTTGTGTTCTTTAACGTAATCTACCGACGCTATTTTCAAATTCTAGTTCTGACATTGAACTGTAAAATTACTAACAAAAAATATTCTTTTTATATTTTTAAACTTTTATTGGGGCTTTGTCATTTATTTTATTTCTTTAATAATTTATTCTTTAATAGACTATGTACGTGCATGTTCAATAAATGAGCTTTCCTTTAGAGTTTTGTGATTCTTACATAGCTCCCGACGAATATTGGAGACTTCTCAATTGCTAATTATTATATACAGGCGTCAATACTCCAGAAGAATTTGACCTTCGGTACTGTTGTTGCTTGTAATCCGCGTCTGAACGTTTCACACACTAACAATTTCCGCAATTAGTAACAAAGACATTCCTTTTTACGCTGTGTTTTTAAACATTAATGCACTTTATTTCAGTGTACTCTAATTTACTGTACAAACTCGAAATTCTCCTTTAGAATATTCATCGCATTTCTCACTTGCAAGTATGTTATACATCTTGCTTGACTTCTGTATGATTCAATATCAGCTCTTCCACTCAATAACGCTGATTTTAACAAATTTAGAGCTCAATTTTAATCGTAACGGCCGCGCAGACTAATGCGTAGGTTTGCGGCTGCTCTTTTGCTGGGATTGTGGGACTGTTTGTCTGTCTGTCGTGGAGGTTGTGTGTTGTCACGTACAGTCCTCTGCGTCGGACCGATCCCTCGCCCAGAGGAGTCCTACAGCGCGTGAGCCTGTTTGTCGTTGAGTGTAATAAAGTTCAACAATAACTCTCTACACATAGAACGGATAGGTAGAAGAGTTCAGACTACGAAAGAAAGAAAGAAAGAAAGAAAGAAAGAAAGAAACAAACAAACAAACAAACAAACAAACAAACAGACAGACAAACAAACAAACGAACGAACAAACGAACGAAGAAAGAAAGAAAGAAAGAAAGAAAGAAAGAAAGAAAGAAAGAAAGAAAGAAAAACGAAATGTCAATTCTCATGTATAAATATAAATATATATATATCGGCTTTAATTAAAAGAATTCCTGAAAAATCTTTCCTATTCCAATTACGCGCATTTATCACAAAAAATCGCGTTCTAGATATTTCTAGCCGATATAAGAGAGTCTACAGTAAGCTTTGTAATAAAAATTCTTTCCGTTCCACATACATAACCACATATATGCTGGTATTATACGCCCAGCCCATGGCACTGTTTCCAAGAACACATCCAAACAGTGTCGCTGGCCATAAATAGAACAACACTCGTCCCACTGCCAGTATGTCTGACTGCACCACACTTTCTGTGGCAATAAACAGCCGGAACAAAACTGAGAGCGACACTCTTCACACTTAATTGGTTTCATGCAAGCAAAAATTCTAGAGATATCTTTAAAAAAAGCTCTCTGAATTCAGGTACATATTTTGGCGTAACTTTTTCTAACGTTGTCACTCCGTAATTACGGAAATCACGTCTCAGCAGTTATGATTTTCAACATTTGAGGTACGCTACGTTAAACCGAAGCTTCAGCTGTAGGAAAATACCTTAATATTCTCGAACGATTTAAGTTACCCAATTACACTAGACCCCAATAACTTACTGACGTGTAATTTTACATCGATCCAATATCTTTCCGTCTTCACAAAACAGAATGGCTCCCAGCTTTTGACAGATCGTGCTAACAAAAAACCGAATTTAATATGGACAGGAGACCACATCCCAGCTATTAATGAAAGTTAGTCGTATAAAATGGCTTTTCTTATTAAAAGCCTTCTCATACTTCAAAAATTTAAGGCCGCAATTCGAATGAAAGTTTTTGGTGCTTAATATTGAAGTTTCGAAAGAAGATTTTACAGTCCCAGTAAACCGGGTTAAGGAGAGGTATTTAAGATGTACGGTCCAGTGAACTTACAGTTTCAATACATTGAGCGTACTTTTAAGGTTTGTCATAGGGTGCGAGGGAAGCCTTGTCTGCAGCATTATCGTTCGAATAAAATTTAACGACAGAAATAGAACGCAAACTTTAGAACACAAACCCAAGCTCATTTTCCTTTGGTAGTTTTTCCGCTCATTAAACACTTGCAACCGTAAGATTGCTTACAACATGATCCCTAAAAGGCATCCGCCTTCACAAAGGTAAACCCTGATTTAAAACTGAAGCCATAAATTGAGTGTATATTTTCACTGAATCTTAGTTTCCCTGCCATCCCGGTATACAATATTATGTATTACTTGACTGTAAAAAAGCGTTTTAACTTATCCATCTAGAATACAGCGCCATAATACTTTCGTTTTCCAGGTCTCTGACTGTGCAACTAAATTTGATTCTTAACCCTTCGCTTGCTACTGAATGTTCTGTAAGTCATAATTAGAACTTTTTCTTATAAAACAAAACTCTTGAGCACTAAGTTCTTATCCTACGGTATTGACTTAGTAAAATTACGTAAAAATGTTCATGTGCAAACACCTTGAATATCATCATCATCATCATCATCATCATGAGCTGTGAATTGTTGGGCGTAACGCCTGTTCTTTATCCCTGAAGGTAAAGCTGGTCCTTCCATCTTTTCCTCGGGCTTCCCATGCTTCTTTTCCACTTTGGCCAATATTTGAGTGCCTTTATGGGTAAACATTGAAATAAGACGCGCACTATAATGACGTTGATATTTGACAGAACACACACTTTGTGCCCTTTCCCATCTCAGGGCAGGTGTTAGGACAAGCGAAAACCTATCATGAACCTCTCAAAACCTCACAATTATTAACATTACTTTTACATTTAATGTCTTCCATATTCCATGCAATATCTTTATTATACAGTATTTAATCCAAAAATTTCACAATTAGCAATAAACGGCATTATGTCACTTTAGGATGAGCCTCAAATATATTTCGGACTTTACATGACCATCCTCAAAAAGGTCTCAAACAAAGGAATAGAATAATGGCGGATTGTGTTAAAGATGTCCATATGTGGAGTCAAAATACAAATGTTTCGATTGCAGTCGTTAAAAATATTTAAAATGTAGTGTAATTACATATAGCTCTTTTACATTTCTTGTGATTATCTGTCCCTCGTTGCAGAAAAGCATCGATCTCAGTGCTATCATCTTCATTCTGGGGGAGTTATCCCTGTGTTGCCTGTAGGTGCTTATACCATGGTGGTTCTCTGAGTACTCAGCTAATCACCATTTTACGCACTTTTTGTAATAGAGTCTGTGTACGTACCCATACCATCACCGAATGCTGATAAAACAGCAGTACGTTTTTAAAAGCATTTTTATCATACTTCCTGGCAATATTTTGTTGAAGTAATTTTTTTATTTAAATAAGTAATACATATTTTTTTCTTCAAAATATTTTTTTACACACTATAAAACCCTCGACACTTCTTGCTTCATTACCGTTGACTCCTTCATAGTGGCTCGACTGTGCCTAAACATGTCGGAGACATATTAAAACATTTTGGTGTCTTTCCCGATGATGTGAACAATGCTCCTTTTCTTAATTCTTACAATTAAGCAAGAAATACATACTAAATATGTAAGACTGAAGACTCTGCCTCTCAAATTCAACATTTCTTTCAGTCTTTCCTTTCAATTCCATTTAACAATCGCTTGTCATCATCATTTTCTCTACCTCTTCTCCCCCGTAGTCGCTTGGATCTTCCACGTTTTACTGCTGGCAATCTTTATAGAAACGAGGCGAAAACTTGTCTTTGTCCTACTCACGACGATCGTATCAGACTGACTTTATGAAGTACTTGTAAGAGAACGTGACACCGGACACAGGCGGGCATCAGTTTACTGAAGTGCGTCATAGCTGAAATACTGCCAGTTCCACAAGTACGGTTCAGAATGTTAAAATTGTGAAATGAAAAGACACGAATTTACACAAAATGTTCTCCTACTAAATTTTACATAAATTCTTAATTGTTTAAAAAGACATACATTACCCAGGACAACTCGGTTAGATGCAATGGACGGCTTGTGTTCGATTCCTGGTAAGGATTGCCTTCATTAGTAAATATTAACAGCTGAGTAGAGATTAGATTGGCTGAAGTATTAAATATTTTCCTAACCTTTAGAAAAGTTTTAATGGACAAGACTTAAATTTCCAAATGCCTAACATGAAAAACAGTTTTCAGAAAATAATTTTATTTGCATTCCTATGTATGTTCTCTTATATATTTACCAACTGACACAATTTAACCACAGATTAAAAATAACTCTCTCTCTCTCTCTGGGAATGCAATTATTGAAGGCATTTCATTGTACTTGACTCAAATGATCCTAAGTGCCTCTGCTTTATAAATCTAACTATTTTGAGAAATCTACTTATTTAAAAAGTACATGTGAGTGAGGAACCTGTATCCCAGACCTGTGAAGCTAACGGTATCTCAACCCTGATGCAATATTAGTTCTACATGACGTTATAAACCTTGCAACACGAGGCCGATTCGACGCTCAATGTCGAAAAGATACTTGCTGGTATCAGAAACATTCATCCGTTTTATGCGTTGTCTTATTCCGGTTCTCGCACCGTTGTATTTTATTTCTTTTCTAGCGCAACCTTTTGCTTGACTTTAGTAAGTGTTCACACTAGCTTTCTACTCAGCTTCTTACGAGTTTGGCGGAATACTGGCTGATGATTAAGCAAGGGAGTTTGGGTCGAACCACACTGCCTCATGGCAACAAATTGTTATGAGGATGCGAGTCGAATTATGTTTTTCTACGCGACATCTCTTTCTGGATCCATTCCTCCTGAGAATAAAATTTTATTGCCATGTGTTCTCCCCCCTCTCCCGCCCAACACTCATCTCTTAGTGCCCAATGCGATATTTTTTCTTCTGATGTTCCTAGAAATAAGTTCAGAAAATTATGCTGTGTTCACTAGAATGCCACGAGCAATTTCAGATATCATACGCACGCTGTTCTGTGACATGACGTCCTATAGTTCTGTAGATAGGTGCAATACATAATTGCCGGACTGTACGTCGTCACATCGCAGAAGGCTCATGTGAGAACCTCAGATTTTACTTCAAATATAATTTTTTATATTTCTGCAATAAATATCTCTCTTATCGGGGGAAAAAACTTGAAAAAATATAGATTTTCATGGAAATTGATATTGGTGAGTTTAATAAATCTGTCGACACACTGAAATTTCGGTTAAAGTAGGGCAACAGGAGCAGACACTTTACTCGAAGATCTACACGCGTTTCTGTGCGTATCTAAAGTCTAAGTTACTAAATGGTTCTCGAAACGGAGTTGAATAAAATGAAACAAAACACACAATTAAGTACAACGCTCTTATGCAGGAAGACTTAGGATTTAAGACAATGAAACAAAACGAAACTTTATAACCTGTCATGCCGTTTCTCGCAAGCTGGTGGACTCATTTTTATAATTCTTTTATTGGTAATATTGCTTTGCTTTCCAGCATGACTGACACTGCTTGAAGGGAATGCAAGAAAAATACAATTTAGCATCCACACTTTAGAAATGCAGAGGCAAAAACTGAAAGCACCAGGCTACTTGGGCTATTTATCCATATTTAATTCTTACTATTTGTAACAAATATGAGGTTTTATAAACATCCCATAATTTAAATTTAATATCGTAAGAGACTTTGTTAATTTTTTTCATGGCTCAAAAGCTCTTGTCGGCCTACGTCTCTTCTATGAGATTTCGTGATCGCACTCAGACACACCACACTCAGTAGGACTCCTCTGGACTAGAGATCGACCCCCTGCAGAAATCTCTAACTGACAACACACGACATTTAGAAAAAACAGACATCCATGCCGCCGGCTGGATTCGAAACCTCAGTGTCAGCAAGCGAGAGGCTGTAGAACCATGCCTAAGACAGTACCGCCACCGAGATCGGCTTTAATAATATAAACTTAAAAATTCCCTTAAACCTAAAATAATTAAGTTCTTTAGAATGTTTATTATTAATTAATTTTAGTAACCAAATATTTTGCGTACTAAGAGGCCTGCCATAAGATTATGTTAAATATTCAGTTATTTACCTTACTGATCAATGCAGTAATGCTATTCGTTGCGACATTTATAATTGCCTAATTACTACTCGTGAAGCAAATAGCAAGCCTGCAACTTCAGTCTTTAAATATGAGAATCTGAAACAAAACTTGAGACTCTAGCCTCCTGGGATATGGGATATAAGGCAACATCTCTTGGTAAAGATTTACACAAATTTTGGGAAAGCTTCCTGCCTACTCCCTCAGGGTAAGAAAAATCTAAGTTTCCTTTTCATGTACTGCTCGGACACTGAAAACTGGGGTTAAAACCCCTGTTCCAAAATGTTTTTAACTATTTACAATTCCCAATGGCGCCACCTACAAAAAAAAAGCCTCAATTTTTATCAACGCTCCAAAACCTATTCATAATCTTAATATCATATTATGCTATATTTTTTCATGTATTCTACCACACAATAAGTTGATAACTTAACCAAGGTAGTAAAAAATGTATCGATTAAAACTGCTGTAACACTATTTTATGGCTTGGACATCTTTCCGCCTATGTGACTATGTTCAGGGAAACAACTTTCTATATTACATGGCGATATTCAGGCCCAACATTTGAAAAATTATATTAAAACTTTTCTTCAAAAAAATAATAATATGTGCAAATAATATTATTTAGAGGAACGTAAAGTATTGAGTATCTGTGTGTAATATTTACAGCTGTCTTCCTGAAATGGCCATGTAAACTGAAATACATACAAAACGAAAAATAAAGTAGAATCTTTATCAGTAACTTGTACATTTTGTTGTTTACGCCAACAGAAACAGCTTACTATCATATTTAAAGGTGATATAAATAATAGGCTTGTAGGAATGGCAGAAATCTTTACATATGTAGGAAAAGAAGATATTTAAACCTTGGAAATCTCTTTTAAAAAATAAACATGATGAACAGACTCAAAACATTTTATCCCTCTTCACTCTGTTGTACGTTTCTACATTACACACACAGTTTAGAGCCTTGCGTTGGAACTACAAATTCAGCATCTGAGTAACTTGTTCAGCTGAGGTATTACCGTAGGACAGTCCCCGTCCACAGCATTGATTCTACAAAAATAAAGGAGACTGTTATCCATATTATCAATAATAGAAACAATATCCAGATTAAGAGGACATATTATTATTAACGAAAATATTACTATAATGCTTTGGATAAATTTAAGGAAATGCTTGTACATACTAATTTTAAATTCTTTAAAATTCGTATTTAATTATGGTGACTCCAAGTTTACGCCTATGTGCCTCCTCTTTAAGTTTTCTCCCTTTGTGGGCGGATATAAAATTAATACTGGGTTTAGAGACTTCACTCTAATTAAATTCAAAATTTCTAATAAAGTTTGCAAAATAATTGGGGAAAAAAATAAGAATCCGACTCTGTCGCATACAAAAAGGAAAATGTGACTGAGAAATTAAGATAGGAAGGGAGAGGAAATAACTCATTATATCTTAACCAGTTCCAAGTGTGGAAGTTTCCAAGAGTTGCTTTACGACTCAGATGAACATCGTTCTTACCACCCTGGAGACATATAACTTGGAAGTATTCCTCTCACGTTGAACAAGATTACTCAGTCTGCTAATAACATTTGAGGTTTTTCATTATAACAGTTATAAAAACCAAAGTTCATGCCACGGGTACTTTGCAACTGAACCCCTTACGGAAACTATGTTACAACGTTACGCTTGCAGGTTACTCAGAAATAAAAAGACGGTCAATTGATAACTTGAAGGCAAGCGTTCTGTTTCCAATACAGATATCGCAATAAATGGAATTACAGGTTTCTCATGACGAACATGCTTAATCCACTCACAGTAACCGTTGCTATAGAAAATTATCCAGAATAACTAAGGATTTTTGAAGAGACTGAAAAAAAATACGAATATACACTTTGCCTGTGCTTGATATTTATGTTCAAATTTATTTAATTATAAGACTAAAACTTCTTAAGTATGTGGAGATAAATGAATAATTTTAAGTTAAATGATATAAGCTGGAACTAACTAAAAATGGTTTTTCAAAATAGAGGTTTGCTCTTTACGAGTATAATAAATTAAAGAAGCCACTCTCATCAAGAAAAAAAATTATTGTAACTTTTAAAACCTCTAAATTATTACGTTCAAATGATGTATAACAGGACTAATTACTGCCCTACGAAAGCCCCAAGCAATCTTCCCAAGCAGCTATCCGCTGCGATAAAGTTAAAAAATCTGCAGCAACTCTGCTTATATATTACAGACTTTAAACGTCATAAAGCCTCTTGTTTGGTAGACGGGAAAAAGTTATGGAAGAAGACAAGATTGAAGGCAAGCGTCTCAGATAAAACAAGTAAAAAACCCACGAGCATGGAAGGAAAAATAGCTAGGGGAATAGTTTATAGTTGGTACGTGTCTTATAGTTAAGATGGAAGTTTCTGAAACAAAGCAGACGTGCACTGGCACAGATTTCTTTTCGTTATACGAAGACACCCCTTTCGTAAACGCCTGAAATAATATCTCGTCGCTGTTGAGTTGCTAACAAAAATACTACCAATAATATACGGGTAGACCTCGTTAGCTGGCGTCCCTGTCACTTTACTTCAACTTATAAATGTCCTCCAATCTTCAAACTGTCACCATGTGAACAGCACAGCCATCAAGTCTTGGAGTTTGTTGGGTGTTAACGTCATGTTAACTAAAAAGGGCACTAATTAAGGGCAAGACCCCAGACTTCCTTCAAAGATAGAATAAGACGGCTTTGTCTCCACTAAATATTCTCTTGCGGACGAAATAACTGCAAGTATTTAAGAACATAGGTCTAGAGAATTACATTTTCCTTAATTAATATAATATGTAACCTGAAATTTACAGTAAAATAATACAGCTCAAATACACAACGTATTCCAATTTCAAAGGGGTATGTAACTGCCTTCGACATAAAAACTTATTAATACTACTGTCATCACTTTAGATAATATGGCAACATATTTCGACCCACATTGGCCTATTCATGCCTATATTTTACATAAAATAAATTGCAATTGCAAGCTTAATTATGTGTTAAAAGATTGAGATATAAATTCATGTTATATGTATATATAATTAAAATGCAATGGTAAAGTATTTCGTGTAAAATATGAAGCTGACGTAATGTGGTTCGAAATATTTTGCGATAGCGTCTAAAGGTCTATTAGTTGTACTAACAAACATATGTGTCGGCGGCAATTACGTACCCGTCTGTGATATTATAATAAATAGCGGGATACCCCAGTTTCTTTAACACAGCATCGAGTAGCCGCTAAAAGTATTTCCTCTTACAAACTAAAACAGAAGCCAAGAAGAATGAAGCCTAAATTTGCCAGACACATGACATTTAGCGTTCAATTGTGTATATTGACTTTTCTCCATATTCGCTCCACATATTTGACAGAAACTTTCTGATGGAGTGAACTATGTGTGTTCCTTTCAAATACCAAATTAATGTGAGAATTTCAGTCTTGAACGTTTAAGCAGACGGAAACTTCTCTTGAGAACGCTGCTTTTCCCTTATACTCACGTGTACGTTACTATATATACGTTATACGTTATACGTTACTCGTAAGTTTGTTGAAATAGGTCTGTCACGCCTGCTGGAAACGGATCCTACAATAGGCTGAACAGATATCTCTGTTCATTGTTATTAGCATGAATGACGTACATTAATTTTACCCGTTGTCACTAACGTCTTCCAGACAAATTTCATTTTGTATCAAGTACTTCAAGTCCTTTGTACTCCATCAGCCAAACCCAAAGCAGTTTGATACCTCCTGCTTCAGGTACTGGAAGCAGGCCCACGCGTTAGCTGAAGCTCACAACTAACTGCATGTAATACAGATGGACTTGAGGAGCTGAGGGTCACAGGGCGATATAAAAATACCTTGGCTTTTATGGAAAATGAAGGCTCATTAATCATTTCACAACAAGCTGCCACTTCTACCTATCGCGTACAAAAATTATACAGTCGAAACCCCTGTAGCAAATTTTTACATTCAAAATCCACCACATTTTATTTAAATTTCATTTTAATATTTCCTGTCCACATTCAGTGGCCTAGATCTCACAGACTTCTTCTTACCACAGGCCCTGTTTTAACACTTCGATACCTTTTGTCAATGTTTCCATGCGTACTACACGCCATCCCCGTCTTATAGCCCTTAATTTGACCACCCCAACAATATTTATCAAGAGTACAATCTTTTACGTTCTTCAATACATGATGTTCTTCCTCTGTATTAATTCCAAATAACATCTCCAATGATCTGTCCTCTAAACGCTTCAGTAAACAGTGTTACCTTACTTTGGGACTTCACGATGCAGACTTGTATAAACCAGGCAAACAAAAAAGGTGTTCGAAGGACAAAATTTTTTGAAGTGAATTGTAATCCACCGAGGAGTCAGGCAATGGAATACGCTCTTAAATTCTTTGTGTAGGCCTATATAACGTTAAGATCCTACCGTCCTCCGTTAATATTTGAAATCTGCCATCGTAAGAGCAAGTATTAGCTTCATTTATGTTAAGATTTTATTGCGAATTTAATTACGAAATTCGAATTGTCACTGCATTAAATACTCCAAAACGCTAGATACCAGTCGGACCTTCTGTTGAACTTTCCTCTTCCGTGAAATTTGTACAAATTCTGTTATCGATAAAATTTTCTGAAAATAATTCTGCGTATTCAGATATCCAAAGTAAAATATTGAACACCACTTTATATAGATGTCACATTTAAATTTTTTTTTAATTTCCTGTTCTCATTGTAGCAGTCTTTGGAAGTAAATATGCAGTTGCAAGCAAGGGCGTTACTTATCAGCCGCGACATATATTCAGGTAGCATTTTTTTCCCATCCAGAGAATTTAAGTACAGAAAGCTGGGCTTAGAAAGAAAGCTTTTTGTGGCGAAGAGGACGTCATAAAATCCGGACAGGATTGTAAATCACGCGTTGAAGACGAAACTGACCTTCCAGATATCTCATATGATATGAAGATCCTGAAACGCTAACCATCACGATAGAAGGCCGTAATCAAAAGATGACTTAGAAATTCCAGACGCACTCTCAAGACTACTAAAGACCCATAGTTTTAAAACGTTAGAAAAATTTTATATGTGTCTCGCCTTTTTGTAAAAAAAGAAAGAAATATGCCAATTATTTCAGTAGCAATAATATTTATGTTTATAATATTTTCTAAAACTAGAAGTTTTGAAACATTAAAAAGAGTGTTTAATAAATATAGTTTTTCATAATTCAGATATAAAATGATGAAGTGTAGTAAACATATTTTCATTCAAACATCTATTTGTGTCATCTTCAATCCTCATACGGCCCCAGTCCTTTGGAAATGTTAAAAATTTAAGAAAGATAAAAATAAACTAATTAACTTTTTAAATTAACAAAAACACTAATCACCAACAAATGCACAAAGAGAGTTTTATCATCAATCGTAACACACTCCTACATGTTTTGACCCTGCTGAGTCATCTTCAGGGAGAGCTTTTTTGTTATCGTTACACTAAGGTTGCACTTTACAGTTGAGTGAGATGTGCTGTTGGCTGTGTACTGCGTTGTTTTTGAAGGCGTGAACTCTCTGCACGGACATGGAACATATTAAATTTTGAATTAAGTGAATGACATTCAGCTTTACAGTGCGTGCTACGTTTCATATTACTCACAATACTGATATTTTATTGCAACGCCTTACACATGCATTATCTACACATTTTAACGAAGATCTGTATTTGCGTTTCCACGCGTTTTTCCCCTTTATGTGTTTCCCTGATGACAGTACAGCCGATCCGAAGCATGAAGCAGACCCTACGGTATGAAATAATATAAGACGTATAGAGGCCAATTAACTATACGCGTATTTATTTGGACTTACTTAAATAACTGTGTAACAATATTTCTCTACCCGTCAAGTAGTTATGTGACACAGCGTCAGAGGACGCACAGTTGAGGGAGTGACTGAGATCAACATCACACTTGTATTTGGCTTAGCTTACGAGGATGATATTGCGGCACGTCCTCCTTACCTGAACGCAAGAGGCGGTCTCTGAACCGTAAACACAGTAGCATCGTTTAGCATTGACGAGTGTCTTAGGGAAATACGGGCATTTGCATTAGCGGCAGCAGAACACAGAAGGCAAAGGTAGAACGGACACCGTACCTGGAAGGCAAAACTCTGGACGACGTTGCTGGTACCACCACACGGAAAATCGCAGCTACATAATATATTGCTCTTTCTTCTGTTTTGGAGATTATATGAACGGCTGTATATTTACCACATTAGGACAATGCAAACCCTAGACTTTGAAGAAACCTTCTAAGGGAAGAGTTTTGTCAGTGGCTGCTGCAGTAATGTGCAGGTAAGCCTTTTGTTTTCTGTCCCTCTATTCTTTGTTCACAGCCCAGATAATATTTGCTCGTGAAGGCGTCATGAATTCCACCATCAGCCTTCCTGGACAACGGCCTTTGCACATGAAAATTCTAATGTGAAGCCACCAATTGATTTCAGTAAGTGTGTGGGTGTGTAAGCATAACAGTAGATATTCATGTGTTCCAACATATGCTCACAGGGACAGTTTGCTTTACACACTTGCACAGACACTAGAGTATGTCGTAATACAAACGACAATGTAAATGTAGTTCAGGCTTAAAGCTGCTCAACCTCGTTTCTGTTAAAACTTTCTGGAGTTAAAAACATACGAATGTAGACTGGGTCGAGACGGAAAACTTCACAGCCACGAAGAGGAGCTGACTTAAAAGCATCAGGATTTTATAGGCAAATATTAATAATATTTTGTATAATATGACATTTAATGACGTAGCAAAGCAGAAGAGGGCAGCAGGCCAATGAAAGTTACTCCTGTGTACCCCCAGAATTCTGAGGGCCTGCGCCAATTCACGAGATGCTCGGGGCAAAACGACAATAATTTGAATATCTTAATAATTTGTTATTGTAAAAACAGTAATCGTTACCTTTGTAATCAGCCACTTATTAACAAACACCTGTCTTTCGGCGAAGTTATACTTTATTTTTTTGTACGCGTAGTTACAAAAAGACATGGACAATAATTCAAAGGCGAAAAATTACATAACGCATGGTTACGTAGACATCTTTCGTTGTTTGTGTTTACTTTAGAAACATCCTGCGTAAACGTCATTTTTTGGTTTTATTCCTTTCTTAAAGCAATTCCTTCTCATTATGCCGAATGGTCCCGTTTATTCAGTTGCTCTAGCCAGTTAGTCTAAGCTTTAAAATTAATTCTGAGAAAAATTGGCTTCGTCACCAGTTCAGACTGCTCTTGCGAGATGCGCGTCGTTTAAAATGTTTCTGCTATTCCATGCAATTTCAGATAGAGTGAGTTCAAAATTTATTCCTCCACACAGAATTCGAACCTACGACCACATAGTAAAAACGGCCAAAACTTCAGTGCTATAACTTAGACGCTTCGAGGCACGTCAAAAAAAACTGAGCGGGAAAGGTGTAAAAATTTTAGACGTTTCAGTACCTCATCCGCATACAAAGTTGTGTTGGACTGACGATATAATGTTGTTTTGATTACTTGAAAGAGACAATGGGATGGATTATATTAGAGTAAACGTTTAGAAAGCTGGGTACTGTAATTATTGAGGTATCCCCGGCATTTGCTGGCGTGACAAAGAAATACCACCTTAAATCTGAATGTGTATACTGGGTTTACCAGCACGGATTTGAAAAAAGCACCTCCAAATTAGCAGTCTATAATGATACCCCGTACTCCTACCTTTCCTGCAACGTTGTCAGGTTTTTGACACACATGTCCTAACTGTCAAATCTGAGAACTGAATATATCGGCTGCATGTGCTGTTTCTACAGCTTCAGCACATACTGAGACATGAATTTATTTGGCAGATAATACAGTGATAAAAAGAGGCAACTAAAGAAAATATGACGGGGAATGCAAGATTTTATTTGCATGAAATAAGTAACTTGAATTATGAAAGATACGGCTCCTCATGACCGGGCCCGAAACCATTCAGAGTCTAAGTTCTCCGCAATAAAATGCCGAGTGCTGGTCTCCATCTCAAAGGTTAAGGTAATGAAAATAGTTATATTTAAATCCAACGTACTTTTTGAGTGACGTAGTGTAATGTCATAATCACACAACAATTTACAAGATATGGTCACTGATACAATTTCCACTCATTAACTGAAATAGCAGCCTTCCTTCACAATTCCAAACTTTTTTCCTCTACCGTCGTAAACAAATCAGACAATTCAGGCCGGGAAAAAGACTCTGAGGTCTGCACGTTGCTATCTAACCGAACAAGCCAGGTGGCCATCTTAACATTCATAAAGGAAAAAATGCACCGCCAGACAACTCTTTTTATCGTTTGTGCCCAGAGAATCTGGCTGGAGATCCTGCAGGCAAAGTCAAGATATAACCCAGTAACCAATAGCAGTTAACTGCAGCGGCATGTGATACAGCGCACTTCGCTACACATCTCCATTTAGGTAGTTTGTTAGATACTTTATTGGAGTAAGTTCTTGTCTACTGACAACCCAGTTGCAGCCTTAATTTGCCTGTCCCAGCTAACCAAGCTGTGTGACTGGTCATGCATTTTGTTTTTATGCTTCTCCTTTATCCTTCTCTACTGCTGTTAAACAATGTTCCAACTAAGTCTGGCACGTCTGGGTTACCCATAACCTAATTTTTTTAGGGTGGCGATAAATTTTTGAAAAGGAGGTGGATGAAATATTGCAGCCCGCTTTAAGGCAGTATCAACTTCTCCATAGATTTTTATTTCAATATGCGCCTCCACATTATTTTGAGATAATTCTGAGGCGCCATAAGCATATTGCAAGCAAAATGGCTTAGCTTCGAAAGATTTAGCGTTGTACTGGGGAGAGCACGGGCTTGAAATTCGGTCGGTATTTCGACAACACGAAATTCCTCAGGATATATAGGCGGCTCTAGGAGGGGTATGTCGAAAGTGTCTGTGTGTGCTTCCTTCCGTAAAGTCTCCAACTTACTCTTCACTACCATCCAGTCTTTATACATTATTCTTATCAGCGGCTCTTCTATTTAATAACATTATGGCGTTACAAAAGCAGCAAGGGAGACGGCCTACTTTGAAAAATATTATTTACTGAAAAAGTGCTAGGTGTATACACAAGACTGTCTTCTGGTGGTCTGTGAAACCCACATTAGCTGCAAGAATACTTAATATAATATGAATTGTTTTTAATCTACTATATTTTAGCAAGTTTTAAACCTTTTTGTAACATCCCTGAGGACTGCGTAAGAGACGGCGAAACAGGTAGGAGGGATGTCAGATTGCTATTTGTATATATCTAAGGTGCCCTTGTTATTGTCATGAATGCAGAGTTTAATTTACTATGAAGTACAATATTATCTCTTACATCCACACACCTGTGTCTCACCACTAAACATAAACCTTCTGCTCCCGACAGGTGGGTTTTCTTGGGCGGTTTCAGTGTCAACAGCTCTTGTCTTAATATGGGACATACCGCTGCGCTACGTATATACAACGAATTAAAGTTGTGTTGACAGCATTTCGTAACCCACTGTACCAACAGGTACAACAGTAAACAGCTAACGGACACAGAAAAAAGACAAAGTTACTCGTACATTTCAAGTAAACACAAATATCTGCCTAGCTACGATCATTATTAGACACAATACAGGACATATCCTCGCAGAATATTGCAAGATACAGTAACGTTTCTCTTCATATCGCGATACACTTCCATCCCACCCTGCAGCCCGTTTTTGCAGAGTTCTCCAAGTCTTCATGATATAACATCAGCATCTCATTTATCCCGGTCAGAAATATCGTATAAAAAGAGGCTATTACAGATTATCAGAATTACTTACTTGTCAATACGTGGATGTAATTAAAACAAGATGCAAAAAATCATTTAAAATATTATTGCTGTCTTTACAATAGATACTCAACACGACCACGCTCAGCCTCTAAGCACATGGTCAGAACTAATCCCGGTCGACGGCAATCCACAGTGCTTGTCACACGTACCTCTAGGCTTCAGCATGAAAGTGGGAACACTAAATATATTTCTCTGTTGCCCTTTGCGTCCTGCAACCGGTATGAAAAATAAACCCAAAGATTTCACGTGCATGCTTGAAGACTTCGCCTTTCGCCAATAAGCTAGGGTGTTAATACGGAAGAGGGTGTTTATTTTGGACATTAACAAAAATTTAGCAATTAGTAGTCATGTATTTTTTCTCTAGTTCTTATACTTTGAATCTCTAAACCTGATAACCGTCCCTATGTTTATGACATTTATTGTTGGCAATGACCTCGTGACTTAACCTGATCACAGAAAATTGAGAAATGTGTATTTTAAGGTTAAAAGTACTGACCACAAATTCATATTCACGTGTTTATCTATTCCTTCTTTAGTGAAACAACAGTTGCTATGCTTAAAAGAAGTCTATTCCTTTCCAGAAGGAACATGTAAAACTACCCGCCTTATATATATGCATATATATATGCATATATTCTTAATCTTTATAATAACCATATTTTTATTACTCTCTTTGTGTAATGCATAAACATTTCTGAATTTATCATTCCTTGTTTTACTGCTGTCATCTTAACCTCTCTTCTAAAAATTTTTCTCGGCTCCTAAGCTACCAGAAGAAACTTATTTTAAGTACCATAGAGGTTTTAATGTGTATCTCCTCCATCCCCTCCTCCGCCTTTTATCTGTGTCATTTTAACTGTTTATTCCCCTACAATATCGATTTGAAGTACAGTTGTTTCTTAGATAAAATGGTCATCAGTACTTTGTCCTGGAAAACCGGGCTGTGTTAAGATATCAAAAAAGCTTTTAAGATTTACTATTTTAAAACACGGCACTTTTCACTACTTTCATACCACACTGCTTCCACAAAAGAAAATATCATCGGAGAACAAATTTATCTAAGCCTGCTCTGTTGATTCTGTCTGCAATACTGCGAGCAACTGCAAATATTCATACCGAAGTATTCGTCAGTTACATGGCTTACCTCAAACTTTACAAAAGGCGCAACAGATCGCAACTACGAATAAAAAACACAAAAAATTTGGACTATAAGAAACAGAAAATTTAAAACAAAATTTAAACTAATGTGGATAGTCTGCAAACGTAACTGCATGTAATGACCAGTAATAAAAATGTAATTCTTAAAAATATTTTGGATAGCATAAAAGAGTCTATTCTCCCACCTGTCCTCTCTGACACAGAAATATCTAACCGAAAGTACATTGTAATTTAAGCCTTGAAGGTGGTCTAGCAGATTCAATCAACTTCTTTCCCTTATAACAAGACATTACGTTATAAACTTGTATATCAGGAAGGCATAGAGAATGGAACCGTACGTCATTTTAAGCATTTCTCTTCTGCATTTAATAAGGTATTAGTAACAAGTGGAGGAAACTGAAGGCTGAAATTACTCGACTGAACTTTGACATTATAAATTGATTTCATAAAACAGACACAAAGCGTACTGGCTGCAAGCCTTCCAAAAGCAAGCGGCATTTCAAAGGGAACACGGGAATAAAATATGTCGGCACTATCTCTGCTTTTATCTTATTGTTTAGGAGAAGCTTTGCCATAAACGAATCCTTCGTCTAAGGAGTCTTATACAATGTAAGGAACATTCACATAACCAGAAGTTACTTCTGAATTTAAAAAAACTTGAAAACTTGATACAGAACGGTTAAGGGAAGAAAACCTCAAAAAATACCTCAGGTGTTGTTAATTTTTAGGGTTCGCCGAAAGACTCTAAGTTCCTTTCTATTCTCTGCGTCTGTCCTATCAAAATTAAGCCTACAGCAACAAAGGTGGTTCAAGAAAACTTTCAATTTCCTTCCCGACCGACTCGCACTTTCTCCAATCTCTCCATAATTCTAGGTGCTATAAAATCTGTCGTTACCGGCTTGTGGCAGTCAGCCTCTTTCCCTTCCTGGCTTTTTCTCATTTCTTACCGTTCTTCACTCCAGTTCTTTTCTTACATTCATGCTCCGAGTATGGGTACTGCAATAAGGTCTAGCTGATGGGTCCACAAGTTTTCCAAAAATGTAGCAGACACCGTAGATTTCTAGGCACTAGGATTATTGCCTGTAGCAAGCTTGATACTGAAAACCGCAAATACTATTTGCGACCTTAAAAAATTAACTGCCAAGACGATCTGGCTTTCACCAAATGTGCATCCCTGCCCTCGATGTAAAGTCAGCACCAAAACATTGGGAATGATAACTGTTGGTTTTATTACTTCGTAATTCTCAGTTCAAGTGCACAGAGAGCTGGCAGTATGAAGGTAAAGGCTCTCCCTCTACATGCGAAGCAGGCACAGAGGGGAAATAAAAGTGTAGGTCTAACCATAATAGACCCCAGCCCTAGAATTGGGTGCGTGGTCAGGGCCACGCCTCGGCACAACCAGGAAAGGGAGGGACCCGACACACCTTGTACAGGAGGCTGGAGCCTCATGGCCGGTCTGGATGAGCCCGGAAAATTCGACCACAAGGGGGTTCAAACTACAAGTTATTGACAAAAATAAAATCATCATTGTCTTTAGAGATTATAGTGTCATTTTTGTCGTCAGACTGCAGCTGACACCGAAAATGATGTTTTGTCTTGGGATGAAGCTGGTCACTGACCTCCAGCTAGAGTCGAAGTTAGAATGCCGTGTGTAACTACGAATCCGCACTCCATACACGTTTGTATCGTGTACGGGGTAAACTACGCTATCAAGTTCCATACAGCGGTCGAATTAGACCTAGTCGTAAGAACTTCCCAGTCAGTCACAGAAGTTTCTGCAACGCCGGGGCACAGTCTGAACACTAAGTCATGATTCAATCGCTTCCGATAATCACACAACTAGGCCAAACCACTTTTAACCAGACACAAGACTTAAAACCGTACACAGGACGCACACTGAATTTAGCCGTCAGCAGAGGTTTACAAGCCAACTATCTAATCAGAAAGAGCAGGACGCACCAGCAACAGAAATGAATTCGACCTGCGTTAAGACTTTCTAAAAACTGGTTGAGACTTACGCTGGTCCTGCACACAGAACAAGTTTATGTGATACGTAAGGCCTGAGTCGGTACTTCAGGCGATCCACGTATTTGTTACACACGCTTAATTAGTATGTTATCTCGCTAATCATTTAATACGCAGGAAGAACAAGTTAACGTGTACAGCAACATTTAAATAACATGCTCTGAATTTTAAATTACTTCTCTGGTATAATGCTTTGTTAAAGACAGCAGAAATTATTGTTACTGATGGTGTTTTACTTTTAGGCAAGGCTGTACAGGAACACTGAATTGAGTTTGTAATTAGTGGGCACGAACCATAAATGCAGTTTGTATAGAAATACAGGAGGGAAAAGAGAAGAAATCTTAAGGATGTGAATATTCACTAAATACCTTATCATGCGCATTCAGATTACGAGCCTTTGACATATAACACTTGATCTGATGCAACATGCTGCCTCCACCTTGAAGGTGTAGGAAAATTTTCCCCCGAAACTTTGGTTACCCACCGATAAGAATACACGTTGTTACACTTTATAAGCCCTAATCTGCATACATAGGCTGTAAGAACTTCAAATATTATGCAAAATATACATTAAGGTTATGGATATTTTCTGGTTTGTGGTTGTGTTTGATGTGGGCACAGCAGCTGATAGATGTAAAAGAAATATCCAAGGAATCACAGCATGTATTCCGTCATGTAAAACAGGCATAACTCACTTCCTACACGGTTCTTTCCCACATTTTCCACAGAAGAAGAAATCCAGTACATATTTAACACGATAAGCAAAATATAGATTTAGAGAGACACATGCATTTCCTTGAACTTTACAAAGTCCATTTAACACAACACATAAAAACCAGTCATCAAGCGAAAGATCCGTTGCCTAGCTTGTGGAATTTTACATGAAGAGCGTAGGATTTCGAAGTATGCAATGTCTCTAACTTTTTAAACCGGGAAGATTATGCTTCATAACTTACCGGTTCCGTAAAATTCTTTAAATTTGGGATGCATTAATAAGTCTCGAGGCATTTGTTTTGTTTCCATGGCTTGACAATCCTAGCGAGCCTAGGAGTCCTCATTGTTGAGGTTACGCGATTACACTCAAACACATCACATTCTGCAGGTCTCCTCCGGACAAGTGGTCTGCCCATCGCAGAGGTCTCTAAATGACAAAAAGCAACATTCGCAAAAGACGGACGTGCATGCACACTGCGGAATTCAAACCCGCAATCCCAGCAAGCGAAGGACTGCAGACCTACATCTTACACTGTGCCGCCACTGGGACCGGTCTTGTAGTACAGACAGAATGAAAAAATAATTGGCACATAATTTCTGCAGATTAACAGTCCTTGTTGAAAAAATAAATTTAAAATAGTACACAACCTCAGTTCCAAGGCTTTGGGTATTCCAGATAACCTTAATCATCGGATGGGGTAAAGAACATAAGATCAGTGTGATATTCGTTGTCATTAGGATAATAATGATTGTTGGGTGTACCAAAGCACACAGACTGCAGCTAGGCTCGGCTCGGAGGGACAGGTCGCGGAACAAACCCGCCTTGAATGCTCCAATATGTCTTTATCCTATTATAGTTGAGCTTGTACCGATGCACAGAAATTTGCGCTACCTTATCTTGGTTGACGTCGTTCAGACGCTAAGGTGTTCTGACGATTGCAGCATCAGTGAAATGCGCAGTAAGACACCTACAGTACCTACCTGGGAATGTAGGTCGCGCATGGACTGAATATACACCGGCCAACGAAGATTCAGCAAATTGCCGCAGTAGGAAGGAAACCGCAAATATTCTCACGTGATGTTGCGTAGGAATTTGGATTATCGCATCCAAAGGCCTTCGAAGTACTTCTTGACGATCAATAGCATCCACATTACTACTCGCGAGGAGCTCAAATCTCTCCAGACGATCAACCTCGAGGTATGTTTTAGTATAAACATGACGTGACCATAGCCTGACCATTTGGTGCGGTGCACAATTTGACGGTGACATGTACGTATTCCAGAAGCTAAATACCTTCGAATTATTTAACAAGAAAGCAATGGTTGGAAACCGCGAGAGAAATGTTTTTGATCTTGCGTAAGTCGGACCTTAGCAGTTTCGCATATATGTACACACAAACCACGTTTCCTAGTAGAAGAGTGTACACTTACATATATGCAAATAAGAGAAGCGTTCACAAGCGCGCAAACCATAATGGAGAACTCCGCTAATTCCTTTCGTAATGTCGCTTTAAACGCAGAAATGGACTGTATCTATCGTGGCACTATAGCAGGGCTATAAGCTGCCCATATACATGGAACAAGAGCTGTTATGGTGGTGTTCAAAGTTAATAGACTTTGGAAAGCTGTTGTGTTGTCTGGGGGGAGAGATCTGTGTGAACAACCGAGCCCTGGGAGGACACACATCAAGGGGCGGTCGTTAATTCAAAGGCGGATGGTAATGAGAATTGTTGTAACCATGCTGCAGTGCCGCAGAGGGTGATGGTTCTGTGTTTTAAAAAGACGCCTTTTAAATAATCCTATCTCACCAGTTTGTTTTCTCAAGAAGCCCACGTTAACATTTTTAATTTGGTCCACGTAATTTGTACCAGATATAAAAAAAATCTAAGAGGTTGCATAATATTAATGTCATCATTTCGGAAGATAACATATTATATTTCGTACTGATAGAGCCTTTAAGCAACAATTTAAACATGTTTTTGTTGCAATAAACACATCTCAGATGATGATTTATAAGCCTATTTATTTGTAAAGCAGGCAAATTCAATTGTAAAGATTTGTTTAATTACAATTAATGGCCGTATCTTGCAACAAACTACAGTAAGTTATAGCAAACTGTTCCCGACCTTCTACCTACATTTGCGATTGGCTGTTAAAAGCTTCCTAAATTATTGTTAAAACAATCCTTTTATCAATTTTGAAAATAAATATTTATTCCGTCAGGATACTATAAAATAAAAAACATGTTTTTGAAAAGTAAATACAGAAAACTTTAAAAAGCATCGAGGAATTAGTCTGCAAAATTCTACATGCTAATTGTAAGAAAAAGTACGCGTAGTTAATTAAGGGTTAAGAAAGATACCCAAACGCCTACTGACACAAGAAAAGTGCGTAAAGAATGGACACGCTTAATCACGTAAAGGTTCATTAAGGGCGCCCGCAAAATTGCGAAAAGCGACTATTAGCTTCATACTGTCTGTCTGTCTGTCTGTCTGTCTGTCTGTCTCTCTGTCTGTCTGTCCATATGGAACAACTCGCTCCCACTGGGAGTATTTTCATTGAAGTAGGTATTTGAAGATTTTTCGAAACTCCGTCAGGAAAATCCAAGTTTCATTTCAATCTGACAAGAAGAACAGGTACTTTACATGAAGAGCTGCGTACATTTATGATAATATCTCCTTAAATTCTTCTTAGAATGTGAAATGTTTCAGACAAAATTTGTAAAGAAAATCAAATACACATTTTATCTTCAATACCTTTTTCCGAAAATCGCGCAGTTTATGAGATAATGTGGAAAAATACGGTTCAGTCACACTGACACAGATGACAATATAATGCGGCGCAGAAAAGATGCAAGAATACAGACAAACTCGTAATATTATGTGCTATTTACTGCTTTCCCACAGCAACAATAGTTATGCGAGAGCGCTTCACTATTGCGTTAGGTACATTGACTGCCTTGTTATTAATTAATTTAAGTAAATCACAAATTTAAAATAAATATACCTCATTTTATCAAGTGCTTAAACAATTCAGGAAATAAAATGACATAAGATGACAGATTTTAATGAAATGGCGGCAGAGATAATGAGCAGCATATATATATACATCCCGAAATTTACCTTACGGCACAGTAATGGACAAAAACAGCAATACAGTTTCATTAATTTAAGCTGTGTCATCAAACACATTTTAGCTTAGGCCCATAATACACGCAATTTTTACTTATAACAACTGCGACGTGATCATCTGTCTTTTGCAACAATTAACCTTGAAGTTACTGTACATCACCGCGTAACTGTGCAGACTCTAAAATGTTAATGAGCCGCAAGTACAAAGAATACTAAAATGAGAAAAATGTTCTGCAGAACATCAAAATACAAGGTTAGGGTGCTTTATCAGTCATCGAACGAAGGCAACATAAAGCTGCATTTGAAGGGTACTATCGCTTCTAAGCCTATTACAAACAAAGACTTTCTGCAAGCGCTCAAGCCATATGCAAGATCAGCGTGTTTTTGAAAGGTGTATTTACCACAGACTCACGCAAGTTTAAAAAATAGCAAAGGTCGTATGTAACTCACGACCAGCGGGAGGATTACATTTAATGTGGATGCAAAGACATTCTAAGACTTTTAACTACCTTGTAAGCCAACACTACAGAAGAATGACTTTTAATAGCTACGAGCTCATTGGAATATCCTACTTTTAATGTAAGACCGACGTATTGAAAGTACGGGACATGAAATGGATTACATGAAAAAAACATGTACTCAAAAAATTAAAAAAAAGTAACAGAGGCTAATTACTGTAAAATTACGGAAAGCATAAAATTTCCACGCTCAAACACTATACACGACGTGTTACGTGCTTCTAGAAGTACAGGTGTTAGTATCTTACTGCCTACATACTAACATTAGAATATTATGTATAGTATATTGTACTCGTAGTTGTTATTAAAAGAGGATATGAATGAAGACGGTGGAATATGGAAAATATAAGAAATTTTGTGACAAAGAGAAATTGAAATATAAAATATCTGTAACAACAAATGCGTTACTTTGCTTTTGGTTTTTTGTTATCGGCTATGTGGTGAGGAGAGTTTAATCCAATTTACGTAGTAACTTTGCAAATTGGAAGTGTAAATTTTAAACATTCTCAATTGCACCCAGTTTCTGAATGCGTAATGAGGAGGCAGGACCCCATCTCTCCGTATCACATGTTCCTACCCACAACAGACCGAAGAATAAAGGTTGTGTAACATATGAAGCGAATGTAGAAGAACCTAACCACATGGCAATACATGCCCAAAAATAGTCTGGAAAACAAAGTTCGATGAACGAAATTTTACATACTGTAAATTACAAGGTCAAAAATGACGAAGGCTGAAATAGAAAAGCTTTACACTTTTCCATTTAAACATTATTCAACATATTTCAGTAAAAATTCCAAACACGAATTGAACGTATGTGTAGCTAGGAGTATGTACAGGCTAATACTAATACTTAATTTTTATTTCCTCAGCTTCTGTGTTTACAACTGATGTCAGTATTTACAGAAAACCGTGAATTTTTTCCCTCAAATGAATGTTGCCATTACGCGTAGAACTGAAACAAAATTGGGCTTATTATCGTTTATAACATTTTCGAATATCTCCTCATTTTCCGATCTATTTCATATCACTTTCACTGAATGCATTTAAAAAACAAAATACTAGGAGAAAATATTACTACAAGTGTATCATGATTACTCACAAAATCATTTAAATAGTTCCTTCCCACACACCGTGTGTGGCAGATTTATGAAATAAGTTCCTGTGTATTACACCCGTACAATTCCCATGTGTTCATACAATATTTAGCATGCCCATTATGCTAGTACGAACTTATATAAATAAACTACAGCTTTGAGATAATTATCATTTATATGCCTTACACTGTTACACTGGCATAAATGCCCCTCAGCCTGTAGCCCTAACAATGTCACTGAGATGCCCTGACTGAGAAGAACGTAAATGTACAAAGAACGAATTTGATGCTTGCGTAATACTCCTTTTACCAAAGAGCAACCGGAAAGTACTTTTGGAATCAGCGTTCTACTAACGCTGAAGAAAATATTTACATTCTGAAATTAGGAATTAATCCCAGACTCCCGAATATGAAACAAACTTTAAAAAATCACCCTTAGTACACTTTTGCTTGCGAGCGTATGGAGTCGAGAATTTTAATTGAAGTCTGCTATATTCCCTTCATGACTGCAACATTGTTTCCTCTAAAATAGTTTGAGGGAGAAGAGCAAAGCTTTTGGACGTTTCTCCGTCATCCCTTTCCAGTAATTAACCGCGGTTCCGCCCTTTCCCTGCATCCATTAAACACACAGACAAACACTGCAGTACCCTGACGGCGCAACGTAGAGACCCTACACATGTAAATGAGAGCATAGGAATGTCCTGCTTAGTGTGCTCGAAATGAGGAGTGACGCCAGCACCCAGCATGGCGCAGGGAGATATCTTACATAAACCCGCCTTCAAGTGATCCCCATTAAAAACAATGGCGATCAAGGGAAATGCGGAGCGTGATTCAGGTGGTACAACCACACCAATATGAAAGTGGCTACCACATACTTCTGACACAAATCTCTGTGCCAGGAATAAATGAAGTCTATTAATCCGGTTATCTCGCCATTAAAAATTATTGTTTCATTATGTATCACGTACTCCTGCAAGTTTAGGCTTGATATTGAAGCAATTCTAAATTAAATTGCCTTTAGCGGGAAGCTGATAGTTTGATAGCTGCTGACTTACGAGTACGCTATTCGTCGAGGCTTTCTGCTTCTACAGCTGTCGATGTGTTTCGAGTATTGTCCACTTGCTTTACGACCTACTTTAATTGCTATAATGGTCATAAAACTGAAAAAGAAGTTATAAATCAGACGTCCTTTTATTGGAAAGGAGCGAAGAGAATTTAAGGTCACTCTCAAATAAATAAGACTCTAGTGATCACGTGCAAAGGACAAAAGAAAGCTATGAAAATCCATAACTCAAGCCGATCGCGCACATCCTGTGCGCCACGACAAATGTAAGGCGCTAAATACTGATTTAAATAAGTTTTAACTTCGACAATTATTAAGTCATGTCACTACACGTTTTATAGAATAACTTTATGAAAACGTAAGGAGCAGTAACGACAGACTCACCAGTAAGTTGTGAAGTGTTTCATTTTGGCTAACGTCTTCCCTACGTTGATCAGTCCCATAATTAAGCATAGGGTTGGAATAACACAGCACTTGGTAGAGTACAGCCACTTACTCTTTATATTCATGCTACAAGATGTTTCGGCCAGTCTATGTGGCAATCATTAGATAGTTATTCAAAAGGTATAAGAGGACTTTTTGTTTTAGGAAGACGCTGCATCATTGTGTGTAAGGGAATGCTTCTTTCTGAAATAAAAATCCTCTTATACGTTTTGAATGACTGCCTGATGATCATCATATAGCTTGGCCGAAACGTCTGGTACCATGAATATGAGTATATGACTGTATTCTACTAAGTGTTGTACTATTCGGGCTCTGTACTTAAGTACTGAACTAGTTTATTTGCCTTAAATTACTTTTTGATAACAGGAACCACAAAACACCCACTGCTCGTCACGTATGAGTGCCAACAACTAACGATAATTTATACTGCCGTTTGGCCGTTTCATTTCGGCACAAGAGCCTGTGCCTTCTGCAGATGGGTTACTTATAAAATATATTGATTCTTGCAAGAAAATTCGTTGTACGTACTCCATAAACCAGAAATATCTCAGCATCTGTACCACGATAATGTTTGATATGTAAGAAAAATATAAAAGTGACAACGTAATTTGTAGCATTTATGAAACCTACACTATAGGCCTACATCGCTTATAGCTTCTCCTGTAGCATTAAAGTGTTGCTTTGCTCTTAATTTTTTTCTTTCCGCATGGCCTATTATTGACATGCACTGATGCACACTGGAGTATACAACATAAACCGGGGTCTAAGATCACCTAAGATACTTGAATAAGGAATCCGACTTATTCTAGAAGGAAAGTAACCCCTGCCAGTCACTGAAGCATATATTGAATTATTTCAGTCCAGTTCAGTCCAGTCCATTCGACTAAGTCCACTTCGTAGTAACAGGTTTTATTTCTCCAAGATAAAGTACATTACTTAACTTCCATCTAAACTAGATCTACGAAGTAGCTTCATCCGTTCGGATTAGGCCTACATATTAAAATTTCATATAAATTCTTCTCTCTACTACTGGCTAGAGTTTACAAACATCCCATCTTCTCTGACTTCATTACCCTAATAATTATGATAAAGACTTCGTTAGGAAAATTTCTTCATCTTGTTGCTCCCTCTGGCCTAATTCCAAACATTATCTTCAGCATTTTGTCGTCAAACACAACTACACTGGGTGCCTCGTGTGTGATATCAGCCGTTTGGTCCGTATACTTTGAAAGTTAACCTTTCCATTTCGAGGTCTTTAGAATATTTTGTAACAAGTTAATTTCAAGCGATAATGAATAGTTAACATTCGCCCAGCAAGCTGTCTGTATCTTGTTGGCCTTTACTTACTGAACAAATTCCTACTGCGTAATCACGCTCCATATTTCATTGGAGGTTGTCTGCCCCGTCCAAGAAAGGCCGCACATTTTATTCGGTTATTAATCAAAGCAATAATTCTGACGCGCAAATATAAACCAATAGGATATCCTATTTCTATTACTAATTTCGATATCAGAATATATCCGAGATTTGCAGTAAATATCAAATAGGTTGTAAACTTCGAGGAACTCTTGAATTAAATATTCTGTCACTCGAAAACGTCCTCTCCTCCATGTTATGCAAACTAAATAATTTTTTTTAGGAATACTGGCATGCTATGACGTCCGTTATGGCTACAGCTATATAAATCTTATTTAGGCCCATTATAAGCTTTGGGATTCTTACCCTTACGGTCATATTGACAGATAAAAAATAAAAAAACTTTGAATTTGCATATTAAAGGTGAAGCTGTCTGTGTGCAGGCCACGAAGGCATAGGTGAAGTGGAGTTATATTTCCATACACTCCTAAAATTTGCTTTAAAAGTATGTGAGCGGTCGACTTCGCGCCCTGGCCATTTTATTCCCAGGGGAAAAGTCCCAAGCCCCTATTCAATAAGAAGTTGAGCAACCCCAGAGAAAGCCTGGACGCTTTGAGAAAATAAAAGTCTCTTTACCCTGCCTGGAATCAAAACGCGCTTCCTGTCACCCAGCCCACATCTTAATCTTATACTGACTGAGCTAACATGGCTGTAGGTACGCGCTGAAGTGCGAGAAACTTTACTTTTTAAAAGGCCTTTTCTTTCTGGTATGTTATTTACCGACGTTTCAGGGCATGCGCTGCGTACGAGCCCCGAAGGGCGAATTCCTTAATTACACAGCGGCGTAAGCCTGAATTCTCCCATGTATTTTTCATATGCTTCTTAACACAGAGACACTGATCACCCAGACACAATTTGTAATCGTGTTTCATAATTCCTTGTAGCACGCACATCACGAAAGCCATGGGATTGCTCCTAGAAAAGAAAAAGTGTTGAAGATAGAACCTGTTACAGAGAGACAAAGATGCTTAGATCATTGAGAGAGACAGATGACTGTTTTAAGTACCCACAATGCAATGGAGCGAAAGGGTTTGCTGACCAATGAGAAGCTCTGAAGTATCCAAATCTGCTTTGCGCATGCGAATAAAAGAGTAAAGCAGGAAGGAAGAAAGAAAAAGAACAAGACTCCATACTATTTTATTTCTACCTCGCTACTGCCTTCTCCTAAATGCAGGCAATCTACATTACACCTCACGTACCAGCCCCCGGTTACCATCCCTGTTCCAGCGCCTTCAACCTACTGAAGAAACACTACAGACCATGCCGTTTAGAAATTCTGAACATGAACTGTATTCGTCTTTCTGTATAGCACTTTGTTTTATGTCATTTTAAATTGATGAGAGACGGCTCAAGAATGAGCGAACATAAATACAGAATATTTATTCTTCGTGCAAACATAATGTTGCATTATTTATTGTATATACGCGTCTAAACCACAGAATATTAATAAGATATCTAAATACGGAAACATACATAGTCATAAGAAATGCAGCTACTAACAGTGTAACATAACACATCTATACATGTAGCTCAATATTCTACGAAAATAATTTAATTCTTCACAGTCCAAACTCTCCTTTCCACATACAAGGGCATTTTGTTTACGTACAGCGTGAGAGTAACTGAACCAAGATTTTAATACGGTACTTAGTCTACTTATATAACAAATTTAAATGCGTTTCGGTTCCACCAAACTACCCCCAGATGCCATTAACTTGAAATGTCAATTACATTTCCTGAAATAAATATTTTTAAAGTTCCTTGTATTGGTGCATAGAGAATTTACATTTTTAAATTTACTGTACGGACTGATAAGTAAATATACTTCTGTGGATTTATGAACTTTTTTATGTTGTGTAGTGTTGTGGGTGACAGTAGTAGTAGTAGTAGTAGTAGTGGTGGTGGTGGTGGTGGTGGTGGTAGTAGTAGTAGCAGTGGTGGTGGTGTCAGCAGCAGTACATTATTGTTTGAATTTGCTTCAGTACTATTAGTGATTCCCAGGATACGAAGTTTCAAGTGGCTTCCTCCCTTTCCAAGCGAGGGATCTATCTACCTCAAATCACAGCCTTCTCATGTGTATTACCGGTAGAGCGTTAATGCAGGGCTACATTCCGCTATAACACCTTTCATCAAAACAAATTCGGTGTAAAACTGACATTCTGAAACACGTGTCCTTTTTTTACTCGTAAATATTGAAGTATAAACCTGACGCTGTATGCATAATTGACTTTTACACAACAGGCCTCATATAATACACAGTTTCAATATGCAATGTAAAATTGTGCTCCAGGAATGGTTACGTGTGTCAGTGCATGCATTACAGAAGACTGACGACATTGTCAGCCTACGGTGACATATTGTTATTGTCAGATTAATTTGTAATGAAGAAGACCTGGGTAAACACATTTTTACCAAACTGTGCACTGCTTGCAACTGCAAAGTAGGTGAATGTGTTACACTGTTGAATATAGTTATTTGCAATTAGCAGCTTGTTATCAGTTGATTACGTAGCTGGGCATGTTAAAGCTGTGGTTTTAGCTATCAGGTAAGGCTTACAGGCATGTGGACATTACCGACATCTCAACACCGACCTCAACTACCGCTATTTTATTTCCCAGGATTAGCTGTCCTAAGGATGTTAATCCATGAAAACTGCCAAGAAACAAGAAGCCCCTAAAAAAAGTCTTTGATCTGTCAAAAATATTTAAAGTAACAGCGCCCAAGCGCTTTCCTAGCCGTGTGTCTGAGTCTCAAAAAATTAGTTTTGTTGGTTTAAACGATTACATCTCATTTTTATAAAATTTACGTTGAGTTTTGAAATGATAATTCTGTAGAATAGAGAAACTGTGGTATTTTCTGATAGAATAATTATTATTTGCTATTTGTTCAGGAAGTAGCCTCCAATGAGCACGTGATCCTACAGCTCCATTACTATTTCTGTGAAAATATCTCTTTCGTTCTTCTAATTACTTCTGAATTTAAAACAATTTCTTAATCTGTATAGAGGCGGGCTACGGGTTAAAAGACCGAGGAAACGTATTCCGAATACTGACAGAAGAGAGAGTGACAATAACTTTATCATCTCCACAGCATCTGGCAGGAAGTAAGGACTATTCTGCTCCTATTTATCGTGTAACGGGGTTCCAACCTGCGGATAAAACGACTGGGGAATGAAGCTGGTCACTCACCTCCACCTAGCATCGAAGTTAGAATGCTGGCTGCAGCTACAAATCCACAGGGTAAACTGCACTGTCAAGTTTCATAGAGCAGTGGAATTAGTCGTAGTCATAAGAACTTCCCAGTCAGTCACAGAAGTTTCTGCAACGCCGGGACAGAGGTTGAACACTAAAGTCATGATTCAGTCGCTTCCGATAATCACACAACTGAGCCAAACCACTTTTAACCAGACACAAGACTTAAAACCGTACACAGGACGCACACTGAATTTAGCCGTCAGCAGAGGTTTACAAGCCAACTATCTAATCAGAAAGAGCAGGACGCACCAGCAACAGAAATGAATTCGACCTGCGTTAAGACTTTCTAAAAACTGGTTGAGACTTACGCTGGTGCTGCACACAGAACAAGTTTATGTGATACGTAAGGCCTGAGTCGGTACTTCAGGCGATCCACGTATTTGTTACACACGCTTAATTAGTATGTTATCTCGCTAATCATTTAATACGCAGGAAGAATAAGTTAACGTGTACAGCAACATTTAAATAACATGCTCTGAATTTTAAATTACTTCTCTGGTATAATGCTTTGTTAAAGACAGCAGAAATTATTGTTACTGATGGTGTTTTACTTTTAGGCAAGGCTGTACAGGAACACCGAATTGAGTTTGTAATTAGTGGGCACGAACCATAAATGCAGTTTGTATAGAAATACAGGAGGGAAAAGAGAAGAAATCTTAAGGATGTGAATATTCACTAAATACCTTACCATGCGCAATCAGATTACGAGCCTTTGACACCGTTGATCTGATGTAACATACTGCCTCCACCTTGAAGGTTTAAGAAAAACTTCTTCCGAATCGTTCGTATACACCGATAACAACAGACGGTGCCTCAAAAGTTAAGCCCTTATTCTGAACTCACATGGCAGTGACAGTTTCTTGTCTTACACCACATTATATACGAAGGTTTTTGTGGAACTGACAGCAGCAGACTTCACATTACTAACGAGGAAGTCACAGAATATATTCTAAGATGCTAATAACGAACACATCAGTTCCTTCTTCTTACAAGATTAATTCTTTCGAAAGACTTAAATCAAAGGTAAAAGTCGTATCGGTCAAGCAGTCCTTAATTAGGAAAGGCCTGTAAGTTATTTTAGTGGACGGTTAAGTCTGAAATATTGCACGAAATTATAAATATTGTGTGAAAGGCAGTTTCAACGCACACAAGATTTATAACACATGTAGATGTACCATTAAATGTATAGTAACATAACACACCATGCTGTAACACATTAATTATAAATGTGTGCTTCTGTATCCTTATAGGTGTACATAGAAACCGTGTAATTCGAAATCGCGTAAGTCAGGGACTTGGCTGAATTCAAGGATTACATTTTAATTTGTAGAACAGTGAGAACAATAAACTTACTGACACTGTTCATATAAGGTAATCACTGGACGGAGTCCTTACAAAACTTGTCAAAGGATGGTATTCAAGCACGAAATATTTGAGAATGAGGAGGTATATAATACGTTTATATTACAGAATATCATGTCATAGACGATTCAGTGAATATGAAAACCAACATTTTAGCAGGAGATATTTTAAGCTGCAGAAGGTTGATAGAAAAGACTCCATCGATTATAAAGATAAAAAGCCAAATCATATGAGAGGAGAGGAGCCTGGGAAGCATGCAGTTCCAGCTGTCTGTTAACCGCCTCAACATCAGAAGTCGTCAGCGGAGAGACTTTGTCGAACGATGGTGAAATAAAAAAAGAAATTAAATATTTATTTGAAGTGCTATGGACACGGAAGTTCTCCTGGGCTGCACCCCTGTTTATGTGATTCCTATAACGGACAAGTTGGCTCAAGCTGTAAAGCTTTTGAATTTTACTCGGAAGATGTCCGGTTTGAAATCCGGCAGTGACAAAGACAATTCTAAGTCAGGGAATTCGTGGGTTCCTCAGACCCTGAGATAAAGACGACGACTGTTTCCGTCTCTGTCCCTTCCAATTAGTGTACCGTGTAATCTGATAGCGTTTAGAAAGTAAAGAATGCCTCGTTGAAGTCTGTGTATTAAATCTGGAAGCACATTATTTGCAATCCCCTTACACGTATTAAGCCGAGAAACGGGTAAACGTACGTAACACCTATCGTGTTGTGAGACATAATTGTTCTCGTACGTAACACCTATCGTGTTGTGAGACATAATTGTTCTCGTACGTAACACCTATCGTGTTGTGAGACATAATTGTTCTCGTACGAGGAGAAAATTTGGCTTCGCACTTCCTCTTACTAGTTTCGGGGAAAAGGTTTCAAGGTAGTAGAATCAAAATGGCTGCCGAAAACAGGGTCTTTGCGTACTAGGGTCGGGTGTGAGGTAGATCAACATTTACCAGACCTAGGAGGGAAAGGGGGAGACGCCTCTGCAGGAAGAGAATGCCGACGCCGGCGCCGATCAATGATTCCAGAGGCGCCCGTGACGTCACAACAGTGGCGTCGGTTTGCTCCCAAAAAATCCATAACAGTTCAACTCAGACTACAGGGTTGGACATTTAAATACATAAACACAGGCTACAATAAGACATGAAGAATTTACGAATCTATTGCCATCTCTCAAATGTCCGCATACAGTCTAGTTACTTATTTTTCCTAGTACATTTATAATTAATGGCTATTTATTTTTAATTTTGAAGTCAGACAGAACCACAAATTATGGCACGTTTTTGTTCTTGCTTAGTAGTGTTTTATGGATACTCGTGTTTTAAGTTAAAACGATTGGAAGGCTCGTAGCATGCATTATGTAAAATGAAATAACAAGAAACACTTCAAATTGTAATTACGTAAACGAAATCATTATTAAATGCTGATTCCTTTCACTATAAAACAAACTCTACAGTCGTAAATACAAAAGTCATGTAAAGATTTGTAACCCAAATTATAGGATGTTTTGGAATTCTAAACATTGCGTCACTGCGCAAAGTAGGTTAGTTTTAATCAAATATACAGAAGCAGCTCTTTGGACGAGGTGGCAATTTTGAAAATACGGCCTTCTTCCAATGAAATCAGATACGCATATTCACGAAGAATTCGTAGAAAATAAGCATACGCCATAAAAATTGAATTTTCTGATATTGCAACACTAGGCCAGGTTTGTATTATTTTAACCAACTCGTACACTAAAAAACACAATATATCAGGTTTTACATAATTCCAGACATGTTTCGGTGTAATGTACGAGTTGGTTGAAATAATAAAAATTATATTTACACGTACCCGATATGGACAACTTCACACTAGGCCAGATGTTTTAATTACCGCTTTTTTTATTAGACATTGTCACTTCTTCCCCTGTGCGAGCTATGTCATGGAAAATGCCAAGCTAGCCCGTCCCTATTCCGCCGGACCAGTATTGCCATTGCAGTTACTCCCGTTGATAGTGATGTAAAAGATTCGTACTTACACTAGCAACATGTTTTGTAAACGTCGGCAAACATAGCACATACAACGAAACAGTAAATACAGAGAACACTGCTCATATAAGTACTAGTTGCTGTCCGGAATCCAGGCTAATGTAAAAAGTAATAACTAAAATATACTTCAATTGATAAGAAACACCTGTCCGAACACTTTGCAGACACTATATGAAAGGAAGCCTAAATGTAATATGGTTGTTACCCTCCGCCAGACGTATGTGACACATAACACAGGAACGTGTACTGAATTAGTGGTTTCGAGAAATTGACCAATTGTACACCTCGCAAAAGCAGTTATGGCCAATATCTGTCAACGTATAACCACTTGAAAGCATACCACGAAAGCACAGAAAGAAGTAACACGGTTATTGTTTTCGCGTGTATAAACAAATAAACTGAAGTTGTTCGAGGACTGTTGTGATGACTTACAGAAGAAAAGCAGTGTATATATATTTCATTTCATGTAAATGGTATTGGCCATTAAGCTTTTGGGTCGATACATAAATAAAAAGAACCGAGCTGAACTGAATTATTACGATAGTGCATTTTAAAAAGTCGTCTAAAAGAAATAGCTTTGACTTGCATTTGCTGCCAACCTCACAGAATAAAAGTACATGTAATTATATTGAATGGTCCAGAATAACGTTCGGCAGGTTATGTACGATTTTTTATATTAGCAGCGGGTAAATGACAGAAAACAGCAAATTACAAAAGCTACGCAAAATTTAGCAAGCCAAATATTCCGGGACATCTTTCAGACCCTGCAGTCCCAGTAAACTGAAAGTGGATAATCTATTTCGCACAGGTGGTCCTACTGAAGGTAACACCTCACAATAGAACGAAAGCGATGGCTTTGTGGTACACCCTACCCAATACGATAAGCACTTCTTTGTGCTGGAGTGGGACATAATACTTTTATCACGTGTACGAGTGTTGTTGCCAGGCAGACAATGAAATTGTTAAACTTTATGTAAGAAACAAGGTGTTCAAAGTGCCAGAGCCGCCAGCGAACCTGGAGGGCGATGCAATTTGCGAGATACCACTCCGTGTATCAGCGTTCTTACACAACAGATGATAGCAGCTTGATAATCTCAAATTTCCCAGTCTTTTATTGAACTCAAAACCTCTTTGCCTCATTCAAAGCAACCCGACACTATGTCCACCCTGAGTCCCTAAATTAATTTCACACAATAGCGCTGTTACTTATAGGACGCTTTCAGGAACATCGTGCCGTCTATGCCTATTTCTCACCATCGGGTTTGTACCATCAAGTGTTTGGACTATAATCTTGTATAAACTTCCACTTGACCCGTATTTGTTACACGTCACGCCCATTCCACCTTCATTTGCTTGGTACTTCCAGACATGTTTGGTGAAAAATAGAAAACAAATTTATTTCTAACACAATTTCGACTGTTGTCATCACTTCCTGTCTCCTGGCTCGAGTCAGCTTCTTCTTTTCGGAGACTTTTCAGCTTCCCTCGATGCACATTCTTATCTCGCAGCAGCGTTATCCAAAATCAGTTGTGCAGAAGCTTACGGATAGGCAAAACGTCTTCATGGGTTCAGCGAGAAATTGTGATATAAATACGTAAAAGCAATAAAATACCGTTAAAATTTCAAAAGTATCTCTAAATAAAGTGGGAATTTTTGTCCGGCTACTGACGCCACTGGGTTAAATTCCGTGCGCTACAAATACCAATGGTTTTCTCTCAACATTTTCACGTTTAGGAATTCCTCAGGATATGACAAATTATTTCAATGGTTTTTTTCATGCAAGAAAATTCAGACAACAATATCTTAGAGCGAGAGTTCAAGATTACACTTCAAGATCATTCTTTGGAAATGACACAAGCCACATATCTGGAAGTCAGTTTCCTCCTGATCGTTTACATAGCCTCACAGAATGCAACACCGTACCGAGGAATTTAGTTCAGTTAATAACATAATTGATTTTCCATAAATCTTTAAAGTTTCTGCGTATGTAGACTTTTGTGGGGAATGCAGGAAGTTACCTCTCTCAACAAACCAAATTTCCGTCTCTGTAACTGCCTTTTATAAACGGATAACCTTTCAGGTCTGAAATATTTCTGCACATACCTGATACCAGAAGGCCTTCAGAAGTTGTCTTTAGTGGTCTGATTCGAAACACCTTGATGGAGGGACATGTACGCTGTAACTGGGCGTGCCCTGGAACATGGAACATTTTTATCCTTAATTCCATACTGCCTTGCCTGGTTTTGAGATAAATAACTTATTGTACAACAGTGGCAAGAAGAACGCATGAACGTGTTGAGCTTATCGAAATGACACTGACTGTTAACATGTACAGTATTCAGGACCGAGTACATCAGAAACCTGCAATGCGATGTAAATTATTTTGTACAGGACGGCACATGGATGAACCCTGGAAACATTTACTTTGCCTGAAGTGAAGAGCTTATTTTAACTATAAAGGCTTAGCTCACAATTGTTCTCAGAGCAGTCCCTTTGTTAGAGGACATGCATCGAGTTGCATGACACTGCACCGCATGGCGAGCCAATTTATGTCACCAGCGCCAAAATCTGTAACGTGTGTGAAATCGCAACTACTTGCATCAGAGCAAGATTACAGGCAAGGATGCACCGAAGTTTAATTCTCCTTGCTGCTTAGTTTCATTAAAGTTACTGATACAATAGCTTATCTTATTGCAATGGAATAAATAACCAGTATCAACTTTGCTTTATTTCAAATCCTCACAACAATATTTACGTTAAAATGACGCAGCTTTAACATAAGACCTGTGGTTATAAATACAGCACAGTTCTTAATTGATTTCAGTTACTAGTGAATTTGTGTAATGATCAGTTACAGAAATATGTCGAGGACGGCACCTTCTATTCACATTCATTACGCGCAGTATGATTTAACTTACGTATAATTCAAAATACACTTCCACCACAAGATTTCTGTCTTCATAGAATAGTGTCTTCGTCCAGAAATTTAATTGCTTCATTTTGGAAAGGTTTAATTATTCAAACGATAATTAAAGGAGCCCAAATTCTGGTCTATTTTATCGATTACAAAATCTGCACTCTTGAAAGTATTTATTCCTCCATATGGCTTAATGGCGTGTAGAAGAAAAGATGCAAATTTCATTGCCTTTTTTAGACATCGGAATTTGCGTCCACCGCTATCAGTGATTGAAAGGAAATTGAAATCCTAACAAAAGTGAAACTGTTTTGTTTCACTCAAAATATCCAACCATAAAAATGCCAAGCCTTTTTAAAATTTGATTTAAAAATCGTGCAGATAGAGGTCTTGTCTTGCGTTCCTGAGCCACAAAAAATAAAAATGCCTGCAGTTCTAAGCCTTTGAAAAATACAGTTTTATGTGGAATTATATGTTTTTAATTAGTTATTGTGACAGAATTATCACTATTTTTCTCCAATAACGGCTACAGGTAGGCTTATTACAAGATGGGAAAAATGTGATTTTGTACAAGGAAGTGAATAAAATAGGGAAATTCGTGCCTTTTAAATAAAATGACTCAATATTTCCTTTCTGCTTTTGTGTTAAATTCTGTCGTTTCTTGGGAACACTAAAGTTCAAAAACTTTGCCTAGCGTGAAAGCATCCTAACGCTTTAAGTATCCTTTCTGTACTATGGGTTGAATTAAATGTTTCATTTACAGCAACAAGAAATGCACTTTGAGTATATGAAGTGCAGCCTTACATCCCTCCCACATATGTCGGCCTCACTAACGCAGTTCTCAGGGAGATCTGCACCAAGATTTAAAAGTTACTAAAACATAATAGATTACTAAAGTAATTCATACGTTATTGCAGCATTCTTGCAGCTAATTTAAACCATGTAGGTTTCACTTACGGTGATGTAAACCATGTGGTTTTCGCAATTTTTGAAATCCACATGGTTTACTTCAGCTGCAAGAATACCGCAATATAACATGAACTATTTTTGTAATCTGCTACATTTTAGTAACTTTTAAATCTTGGTGTAGAGCTTCCTGAAGACTGCGCAAGTGACGTCAAAACATGTGCGAGGGATATAAGATTTTTATTTGTATATATCAACGGCATATTTTTTAGTGCCATGAACGAGCAATTAAATTTAACGAAAATGCATGTAATGCCTAGTGCTAAGATATGAAATTTAAATGTTCTCTGCACTAGCATTATGTCACGTCCATTTTATCTGTATCTTGCACAGGTCCGGTACCATTATCCGCTGGTCACCTGCTGACTCTGTAACCGAAACACCACGTGGATTTGCAGAACACAAGGCAATGAGTACAGATAAGATTTTAAAGGCTACGGCAGGAAAATCGGATCGTGGAAAGAAGAGTAGATACAAACTGTGAAAAAAGCAGCACTTCTAAACTGAATATTATATCCAAAAGTCTGACGACTGTAAATCGAAACATCTACAGAAAACTAAGTTAGAGGACGGCACATAAATTTCACAGTGCAATTGTCTCAAATAAGGTTTCGTGATTTGTAGTAATTTCATAAGGATTTAGAGATGATTCGCAGCGCTGAAGTTCCATTAATTTCACTGACTCAACTGAAACTGTTTTCAGTTTCACAGATTAAGGAAATCTGTGAAATGTAAATGGAAACCCAACAGTACCTGCATCCTCAGGGTATATCTAACAAAATAAACATTTTGTTCGCGCGAGATTTCAGTTTCTTACAGCCGTATTAATGAGAATTCAAGTCGTAAGGGATCTAGGATCTGCCGACTGGTTTCCTCCGTATTCAGCAACAAGAGGTCTAAAATTTTTTACCCTAAATATTGTGACATTACGCCTACTGCTTCAAGCAGACCCATAATAATTTATGTACACAATAGCTTATGTAATTCATTTTTGATAATTAAGCCTAAATACAACATTTACAGATTAATCACTTTCACTACAGTAAAAGCCGAAATGTTATAGAAACATTGCAGTTAATGCACTTCTGTTGTCTACTGTGTCTTGCAGATAAAATGAGCAACTCCTCCTGCCCTCATAGCACTGCGGAATGGCCCTTCCTTCAGATATCGTCACTTAAGCGAATCGTATAGAAAACGTCACTATTTCTTCCGACAATAACTTATACTACACAAATCACGTAGTGCCAAGCCCCAGCTTATGAGGCACTAAAATGACAGAATAAAAGGGAGAATCAGAGAGTGTTTATTGGGTGATAATCGTTAATTCAAAAAGGCCGATTTAGTGGAAGTATATTTTGTGATTTTATGGGTTACAAAACACAGCAATGATGCATTTTACAAGCTATTATTTCAACTTTTAATTTTGCACATCCTTTCATTTCTGTCTAAACCCACACATTAGGCCTAAATTTAGAGTTAACTTCTTATATCAATCGAAGCTTTAGGATCGCTACGGTGTTTACAAAGCTAAATGACAGTTACTTGTTAAATAAAGCAACATGTAGCACACGAAATGTAAGATGATCACTAACATATCTTTACACTGTTCCAGACAAAAGTTGGATTCGCAAAGCAATTTGCTACGGCTTTCTGAAGCTTATATAGGGCCAAATGATATCTAAATATTTTTGTAAACATTCCTTACGTTTTTCTATGCCTTCTTAAAATACAGCTCTATTGCGAAAGTACTTTTCTTACAAAGAAATATGTAAAACCTGGAAGGTACCCTAAATTTACATGAACTAAATAATTTAATATGCTACATCAAACGACTGAACTGCAAGCCCATTAGAGCTTCAGTCTCCATACACTATTTTGATTGTCTCATTTTTAACGTTCCTGCGTACTTATGGTTTGGGGGTTAATATTGGCCAAGGCTACAACATCGTCCCGCTTTAAAAAAGAGCTGGGGAAATTATCAATTTTTTCTTTTGTTAGGATCTGTCCATTAGTTGGGAGGCATTAATGTAATTTATAGATTAATACAGTTGTTTGAATTGCTTACTTATTTACCTGCGTTAATTTACGCTCTTTTTGAAAATTTTAATAAATTACTGGCATCAGGTGTTTGCTGATGTGCCTCTTCCCAAGCACCTGAAAAGGTGTTTTCAGAATCACCATTACGGAAAATTCATAGGTGCGTAACCAGTATGAAATGTTATCCCGAAGTGAACTATATTTGAGAAAATTTTGTCTTGCACAATCTTAGCTTTAATTAATTGAAGAAACGTCAGAACATCAGATCGCCAAATAAATGTGACTGAGATATGAGCAAACCAGTTTTCTCACCATTATCGGAAGTATCTTGTGGCAACTGAGGTCTGTCTGTCTGTCTGTCTATCTGCCTATCTGTCTATCTATCTATCTATCCGTCCGTCCGTCTATCTATCTATCTATCTATCCGTCCGTCCGTCTATCTATCTATCTATCTATCTATCTATCTATCTGTCAGTCCGTCCGTCCGTCTATCTATCTATCTATCTATCTATCTAGCTAGCTAGCTATCTGTCTGTCTGTCTGTCTGTCTGTCTCTCTGTCTGTCTGTCTATTAACCTACTGCTTATCTAACAATGCTGTACCTTAACCAGTATAACGTCTCATGTTAGGGTTACTGATGAATTAATTAGAAAGAATCTGGAAGGAAGCGGTCGTGGCGTAATTCGGATAGTTCAAGTATTGAGAAAAACCACGAAATTCTCAACATAGTCCTGTCCGGACCTAAATTCGAAACGATGATCTCGAACTGAAGAACCAGAAGCCTCGCCGCTTAAGCCAGCACATTCTGTGAGAGACGCCGTCCTTCAGAGGCAGTTAGCCTTAGCGGAATTACGAATAAGCATATGCAATACGAAGAATAGGACAGCGACGCGTAAGAGTTTAGTGTGAACACAAAGAGAATCTCTGAAGTGAGCTGCATCCCTTCACATTTGCAGGCTGCAGGTTTAGCTTACGAATACCGTCTTTGTCGTGCAAATTCTTGGGAGGACGAAACATGCGTTACCGAAGAATTGAAGCCTTGAAGATTTTAATATGCTGAATAAATTCTCTTTGAAAATAAAACGAACAATTTTAAATAAGACAAGTTACTTGCACGCCTAACAGTCATGTGTAGTAAAAAGTACTTGGGAATATGAAGAACATAAAATTAAGAAAGATGCAGTGATTGTGTTTTTACTGCAGCTGCGGGGAGAGTTGAGCAATTTGTTGTTGAATGCCTGTGGCTGAAATATAATATGTGTGTGTGTGTGTGTGTGTGTGTAAGTAACTTCGATGGAGATGTATGTTTGTCACATGTACCAACTGAAAAAGTCTACAATTCTCATTCGTAGTACAAATTCTTATTTTGTCATCACTATTTCATTGTACATTGATATTTTGACATGTGCTTAATTTTGCCTACCAGCTCCAAAACACCTCTCACTCTGTCTTGATTATGCAAAAGTAGACTGAACGTATCTGGCTGAAAACAGAGTCCATTTCCTAATGTTCTAAAAAAAGTAACGAGGTTTCAAATTATAGTAAAGAATTATAACCTCGTAATAAACCAAGCAACTAACAGCTTATCAAGAATAATTCTGGTCCACACAGTTAGTTATTTAGAGTTATCGCTTTTGAATTTGGAAATCTTGTAATGTCTCCGCACTTAAGAAATAATTTCCGTTCACGAGTTCAGCCAGCCAACTGAGTCACTCGGAAGCGACGATAGAAAACTGGGACAAGTAAGCCACTTAGCATTTGTGAATGAATAGATTGGCAGAGCGTTGTCTGGGGTATTTCGTGAAGGATCTGGAGCTTAATTGCCGGCATGGGTAACTATTTGCTTCTTCTGCAAAACGTCCAGGCTCACTTTGTGGTCCACCCACTTTCCTATTCAGTGGGTACCAACGGTAATTTTCACTCACCTTTATCTACTACCGAGGTTAAGACTGACTTCTGCTCCCCCTACAAGCCTTCATGACGTACACAGGAATGACTTTACTTTTTGCTGGCACTGGAACATTAATTCTCGGGAAGCAACCTGTTAGAGATCAAATTTTTCCGCAATAAGTCCCACACAAAAGACATTTAATATGAATCCGGGCCTTAAAGATGAGATGTGTATAGAATATCCGCTACCGCGCGTGCGTACAGACAGGCCCATGCGTCAATCAAACATGTAGGGACACGCGACAAGTCCTGCGACGGCCGCTCACTCTGTAGGCAACTTGTTGAACTTGGATCCGCATCGTTTCTTCGTCTTCAAATTTCAGCTACGGTGGATTATTTGGTATTGAGTGTCCTGTTTGAGCTGTATAAACGAAGAGACTCCAACGTAACTCGAGTATAACGGAATCGATAATCGCTCCCTGCAATGTGAAGGGCGAGACGAAAGACACAGGCAACGAGAAATAAGGAGAGAGAAGACGACAGAAGGAAGAAAAAGTGGAAGGAGGAAAACGGAAAACAGATATGGCAGCAGTCGAAGTAAGAAATAAGCAAAAAATGATGACAGGGAACAGGAAAAAATATGAGGTCTTCTGGGATATTGCTTGCGTAGGTTGATAGTTGGTTACCGACGTTTCGGGAGAGCATGTCGGGACCAACTTTGACTGCTTGACTCTTTAAGTTGGGACCGATATTTTACCCCGAAACGTCAGTAACCAACTACCAACTTACGCTGCGCAATATCCCAGAAGAGCGAAACCCCCGTAAAATGTCACATACGAAAAAATATATGCATCTATTCGTAGCTTAACTCGGATTGTAGGCCTACAACGTCAAATAACTGAATGCTGGGTAAGTCTGATTGCTAAATGGAAAAGATGTATAAAGAAGTGGCCCAATTTAGTGTATCGTTCCGGAAATTTGCTACAGAGACTAAGAAAAACCCGAGAAGCGCCGAAATGCCTCCCGAGCAGTACTGCAGCCTGTTATCTTCCGAATACAGTCAGAAAGCTTTACCCTTGAGGGCAAAATTATATGTTTCCATTAGGGTTACTTGACTTGGTAAAATAATGACAATGATCCAAATAAAATAACGATAATCCAAAAAGTGGCACTACACTAGAGTACAAGAGTCATTAGCAGTTTATAATTTTGCACCATCCGTCCTTCCCTCAGCGTCTCACACAGCTAGTTGAGCACAAACAGAAATCGCATGTCATATGGCTGCAGAAAACTTGGTGCCCCCTGAAATGATATCACTGGTAGAGACGCCTATCCCAAGAATTATAAGCACGCAGAAAAGTAGCTTTTTTTTGTTGACGACAGCAAAAAGAATTTGTCATTTTCGTTCAACTAAACGAATTTCTGTCCTGTGATGGGGAATTCAAAGAGTTCAGGCAAGCGTTTTCCAACCTTTTCCCATGACGAAACCCCAACTATGAACTTCATATCCCGAGGAGTCAGTAGAGAGGCCTACGAAAATGAATGCAAGTAAAAGTGACAGTTGGTAGCGCGTGGAGATCACACCTAGATTGTTAATTGCCGGACAAACTTTCCGCGATTTTTGAGTCATACTTGGAATTTTGCATGGTATTTCAGAGTTTTTATTTCTTTATTACACGATTTACTGTGGAACCCGCAGCTATATCCTGCGGTACTCGGGGTGGCAAACCCTGATTTCGATAGTGTTCAAGTTTTACATTCATTGAGTGATTTGGTTACAAATAATATTGAGATTTTCCAATGAAAAGCAATTCGTAAAATTTTTAAGTTTCAAGAGTGAAGGGTTTTAGCCCCTTGATTAATTATCGGCCAACTCGAAGCACCACGCCTTGTCGGCTGTCCACAACTATGTCTACTTATTCACTATACTCCCAGCTACACTCCATACTTGGTAGCGGTCTTCTCCACTCAAACGAAGGACATGTCATGCCTTGGTGAAAGGGATCCGCTTATCACAGAGTATTTTAAGCTCATGATCCTACAGACCCTTTAAATATACGTTACTAACAACTGTGTTGTACCATTTTCTGAGAAGCACATAATTGTATTAGTTTTACTGAAGATTATGCTGTAGATTTACAGTATTTACAAAATTTGCCTTGCCTATTCACAGACTTCTTCTCTCTGCTGCGGTACGTAGGTCTATAATAAGAAAGATAATGGAAAGTAAAATAGAAGAAAATGTGGAAAGAAAAGTGAACAAGGCATTTAAAAACCACTTCTATACGTTTTATGCCCGCGCAATAAATTGAGTAACGACACTCAAAGCCAAGCCAGGAGGTTTGTGGCACTATGTTTATTCACAACGGTAGATCCCCATAAAGTATCTCCCCACTCCCTCAACAGACGGGCTTATACGAGCCCGTGACATTAATGTGGTCTGTAATTATGTAACAGTTTTAAAACAGAGTCTGTGTCACTGGTAACCAAACAACCAGCACCGCATGCTTCCTGCTTTCCAGCAGATTCTTTGAAGGCTGAATCACTGTTATATGGAAGGCTGTCCTTGACATTCAGTAGAAAAATCGTAAGTACATTTCCTTGCAAGCGATGAAATATTGACTTATATTTCAATATTTCACGACACAGCAATCTACAGCTCCGTACTAGACTTCATACAAAACTTTTAGTTGGCTAGTTGGTCTATGTTGGCTATGGAGGCTAAGCAGTACAAATGTATGCACGGGCGCATAGGCGAAGTGCTTGAGATGAACTAATTGAACAACTGCATGGAACAGCTTCCTTCTTGAAAAGCTAACAGTGTCTCATTTAGTCAAGATATTTCTCTCATTTTAAGGAACCGAAGACTATTGCCGTGTTCATGAGGGTCTGCTGCTTATCACCTCCCTTGGACCACATTAAACCACGGCACAAGCCCTCACCCTTTTTAACTAAAATCTATTTTGGTATTATCTTCCCTTCTACGCCTAGCTACTACAAGTTGTTTCATTCCTTCAGGATTTTCAACTGAAATCGACTTCGTGCTTTCCCTCTCTCCCATATGTGACACGTCCCCCGCCCCATTTAATCTTCTTTCTCGTCAGCTCACGAATAATTCTTGGACAGAAGTGCAAATCATGAAGCTCTTCACTATGTAATTTTTTCCATTCTTCACTTACTTCCTCCCTCTCAGGCCCAAATACCTGCCGCAGCACCTGCTCTCGAAATGCCTCAACCTCCAATATTCCCTGAATGTAAAAGGCCAAGCTTTTACGCTTAGCATATACAAAATAACAGGCAATATTATATTTATGAATATTTTAGTTTTTATATTTTTGACTAACAAAAGAAAGACCAAGATTCCGGACAGAATATTTTTAGAAAGTTCGTGAATTTAATCTGCTCTTAGTTTCATCACGTTTGAAATTTTTATTTTTCAATGTCTTTCCAAAATATTTGAACTTTTTCATGCTTCCCTGGATATATTAAAATATTTCTGTTCTACTTTTGTCCTGAATTATTTTCACTAAATTTTCTGTCTATTTGTTTCCACAACAACCTTCGTACTATAGCATAATACTGCTTAAAACTGCTGCGGTATTTTTACTTTGTGTGTGCCTGCGTCTAATAAATTAATACAATTAACATACACTAGAAGCTGACTTTCCTCCTTCCGTTTCTATCGTTCCTATTTCTCTTGGAAGTCGGAAACGCATCAGACAAATATGTGTCTATCCAGAATTCACGATAGGTTTCACTCAAACATGTTTTAATTAAACTTGGTTGTACCAAATTTAAATATAATATTATACAAAACCTCCTTCCAACTGAATCATAAATTTTCGTCGAGTCTACAGATAGCTGATTCATTGCTCCATTTTATTTCAAATTTTTTATAAGTTTTTGATAAGTGCAAGACACAGTGCTAGCAGTTGATTTGTTGATTCGAAATTCACGCAGATGACCGCCAGTATATTCTCCTGCATTTAAAGATATCCGTGACCGAAGCAGGTTGGATAGCGTCTTTGCAGTTGACAACATTGGTGTGAATCGATAATAGAAGGGAGCTCTTTTATCACCCTTATTAGAAGCAGATACAATGACTGATTCTTCCCAATTCTGAGGCAATTAATTACAGCCCAACAGGAAAGGACTGACTTTCAAAGGTCTAAATTCTATAAAAACCGTAACAAACTTATATTTCTTTTAATTGTTGCAGATATTAAGAACCAAACGGATACTTATAATTACCAGCTTGCATTTAAAACACATATCATAAAATACATCTTGCTACTTGAACTTGACATAAGCCTTTCGACACCAAAATATTTTTACTGACATGCCTAGTTACATAGGCCAAAATTTTTTAGTATTATTTTGTTTACATACTTGATGTCAAGTAAGGAAACATGCGATAAAAATAATTCGAAACGTAGGCCTATGACCACATGGAAAACAACTTTGAAGCCCAAGACTGAAAGTTTTTTCCGATATTGAAAAATCGTCTCACACGTCCTTTCCATAATTACTCTTTCAAAGAAACGTCACTCTATGTACACAGGTATGACGTTGTTAAAGTGGATCCAAAAGCAAAACGATGGGAGAGATTAAAATGTGATTTTCCTGCCTCAGCATAAGGTTATATGATTTTTGTGTACACGGTAATAAATCTCCAGCTTTTATGACATGCATGAGCTGTCTTAGCTTTTGAAAAGCTTGGCGGTTTGGAATTCATTTGGCAGGTCGTATAGGCTTGTAGGTCTGCACGTACGAGTGACGAAGTAGCTACAAACTAAAGAAAATTAAATAACGAAACATTTCATGATTGAGATGTGTTGGGCGTCAGGACAGGACTGATACAGCCATTGTGCATTGGCAAGTAACTTCTGATGTAACTATTGCACCAGACAGCTTTCTTGATGTAAAATTCTCATAGTGACAGGCTTATATTTAGTGACATCATGGACCAGTAAGAATTTAAAACTATTGAAATTCTTCATTTCTGAATCCTAAAGGAAGAAAGCAGGCTTAAGTCGAGGTATTGTAATAACATGGCTGTTGGTGAAAAACTGTTAAAAGTTGGCATCACCCCAAAATATAGGTGGAAAAAATCATTAAATATCGTACCAGCCAATAGACTCATTTTAACCCTCCATAGAGAGAATATGACGTAAATGTCGTTCACCTCTATGGGAACATAGCAAATGTACGTTACGAACAAAGATAGGTTCAGCAGGCCTATGTCCAGCAAAATATGATGTTTATATTCTCAGAACACTGACCCGTACACTCTTTTCGTAGCTTTTGTGTTATTAAACGTCAAAGGGCATCGTACACATGGTGACCACTTCTCTATGGATTAATCCAGTGACTCCATTTTGTCTGCAAGTCTGGAAAGTAGGTGAGATAACTAGAATTTGAGGCAAGAAGTAACTTCAAAAAATGTATTTGTTTATAGTTTGTAACCCAACAGTCAACTTTGATGAGAGTGGGAACGGACTTGCCTCTATAACATATAAATATATTGCTTTACTTTCGTACGTTTCGACTTTCATACGCGTTTTGAGGAAAGAATTACGTACAGAGGTAAGGGACTTCCTGTATTTAAAATACGGCACCCAGAACTGAGCGCCGCGAGTGACATATTCCCGAACTTCTTAGCCGTGACGTAAACTAGCGAGAGCGCGCAAGACAGGGCTCCACCCTGGTAATATACGCCGAGTCTGTCGTTCCACTCTAATCGCACGGACAATGTATCCCACCAATACCCATAACAGAGCGCCTCATTTGCTCTTGTATTATTCCCCTCACTGTGGGAAGTCCCGCACTACAGTTTACTTCATTTCGCTTTCTCCGATTGGTCCGATGTATCCCTTACGTCAGAGGCAACCATCTTTATTGCAACCTACATCTCTTGGCAGCCATCATGTAACATGACGTCACACGACCTTCACACAAAGATGGTTGTCAGAGGCATGCGCACTGTTGCAATCTTTACACCAATCTGGTCTTTCACAGTAGGGACATTCGGAAAGAAACTATGCAGAGCTCTGAAAGAATGAAAATCGCCATCAGTAGCATGTGCTTTGACTAACACGTTCTTCGAACGTCAGAAAATTAGTCTGCAGGAGTCTAACAACCTATGAAGTTGCGCAAGTTAAGGTTATGACAGTGTTTTAATGGGTATAGTACAGACAAGGATGTTTGGCTTATTAATCGCGAAGTAGAAATTCCATTAATTAGGTATAAAGAATTACTATCACGGTAATCGAAGTTGAAATAACGTTTAACTATACCCTACCGGGCTATCAGTGTTTCACAGTCTGTCTTCGGAACTCTTGACCTCAAGAGAAACACTACCTAATGGCGGAATATCTGCCAACCTGACAATTTGTTCGTATCGTTGTAGCAAGCTTTGCATAACCTCGTGTCTTCCTTACTCATTCTGCTCGTACTTGCTCCCGGGCGCAATAATGTTGGTCACCAAAAGGCATATATTTGAGCCTTCTACGCCAAACAAAACAGAATCTTACTGGTCTGTCACTGATAATGAGGAGCGTATTTGTATCTAGGAATGTGTATTTGCTGACGCGGCTAGTTTGTAACGATAAAGTAATTGGTCGATGCGTGCTGCAAAGCAAGGTGCCAGTAGCATGAACTTCGCGGCTAAGTGATTGTAGCCTAGTACGCATTGTATTTCTTGGAAAGGAAAATTCACTCTGGCAGTGAAAATGCACTACTTGCAGTACCAAACACAAGTGCTTACAGTCAATAGTATACAAATTTTCCAATTATCTAGGCGTCACCTCAAAGTTCTAGGCGTCGGAATAGTGACAAGAAAAAAGTTTCAAACTAGGGACCCACAACATTTTGCTCCAAACTTTATTCGCCTGTACGACCTGGCTTCAGAGACTTTTTTTTCTCCCCTGACTGGAAATATGGCGTGAAACATACAAATTAAGCTGTGTGCAAAAGCACATAATTTCGCAAATATGGTTTTTGGCAACATAAACCTACAAGACAATACCGAAGAAGATATCGCAAAATTTTTTCCTATACTCAAAATAAATTTTGACTACTCTGAATTAGCGTAATCGTGTTGACACTTTCTAAGATACGGCGTCAACACACATGTGATAATACAATTATATACCGCTCTCCATCCGAAGCAAACTTCCAGTGCCTTCGTACTATAACCACAATATCTATCACAAAAGCAATTCTTAACAAAAGAGTGTGACAACTGACATTAACTTCTTTCGGTAAGATTAAATTACAGGCACTGAAGGCAGATATTCACATACAGTATATCAAGCCTACCCACACACAAGTTCTGTTTTCGTCTGTGTCCTCTTAAGTCCAGAGGTTCTGCGGCCAGGCCCACACCTAGAAGAGAGTTAAGTAGGTTACCGCAGTAAATGTAACGCCGATAAAAATACCCTAGCAGACGTAAGAGCTCATGCGTTAAATCATAGACGTTTACTTCCACATTTTCGTGAAATCAGTAATAACAATTATAATAATAATTATTATTATTACTACTTATACTTTCTTAAATAAAATAGGTGTAATTAAATTGGGCCTCCTTTGGAAGAGATGTTGTGTAAACCTACTTCAAAATTGTCACAGTTACTTCAAATTGCAATGCAAACATATGTAAAGTTTTTTGGTTCATATTGGTTAAGACATCAAACCTGGAGGCTTATTAACGGTGGACCCTGTTATAAATATAGATTATATACAACTGTTCTTGTAATTTAAGGGTGAATAAATTGAGGGTTGACCGAAAACTTTTAAAGTAATAAGACATTTCTTAGGCTATGAAGGATCAGTCACACATACACAAGTTCTAAGAGTTATTAGGTCCCAAGACTACGAAAATTTAACTTTACTTTGGGTTGATTCATGACATACAGTCTATCTCATACGATATTCACAGTCTTATCTGAAATAAGAAAGTCTAGGACTAGGTAAAGGCCTGCCATTCGAATACAGCCTTAGAATATTACTTCAACAAAGTAGGGCCAAAATTTTGTAGAGAGACATAAGCCTATTGATGGACTATTTCCGTTGTTTCGTCTCTATTAAGGACGCAGAATTACCGAGGACAGCTCTGCTTCCGTCATCAGGCAAATCTTGAAACTATGACAGCTACACTGCTGGACCAACCAGTCAGTAGAGCTTACTCTATTCCTTGTAATAGACTAGGAGAAATGTAAAATGTCTCAGTCACTTCGGCTGCCTCCGTAATCAGGGTAGGGGAATAGGCTGAATATGAGGGCGGCATTATTCCTCAAAACACTGGTAAATTTCTACCAAACCACACGGCGTTACATCCCCACAGACAGCCATCTTCATAATCACTGCCATGCGAAGCTGAAATATTACGATAATTTTCACGTGTAATAAAATAGCCTAATTCCCAGCACAAAATAAATGCCTTCTGGAAACCATGTGTAGCTCGTAGCCTAATAACCTCACAGGGCAGGTCCAAGTGCAAGTCTTCTGAATTTAACACAGTCTAACCCACAAAAATTTTTAATTTTCAGAAAACTCTATTAAGTTTCACGAACAATGTTTTCTGACACAATCAAGAGTATGTTTAAAATAAAATCTACTTGCATCTCGTGTAAGTTTTTTTATATATATTTGCAGTTGCAGTTGGTGGGTAGTAAGTTAAGTAGGTGGCTAAACTATTACCAAGACAATAAACTATACAGGCTTGGACTTGCTTTTGTAAATCATTCTTAAAAATCAATATGCATGGTTTAGGGAGGGCCCATCTAGTGACTTATGCCTATGCTTAATGAAGTATCCATAGAGTTGCTGTTGACTTTAGGGCTCTCTCTTTACGTTCCTGGTAGAAGACAGCAAGATTCTCAGAAGCGTATGTAAACTTGACTATTCTGACACGGTCCCCTGTCTAAAAACATAGAGATATCTACAGGTAGCGTAAAAATCGGCCAGCCTCGAAATATTCACAGCGTTGGAAACGAAACATGCACGAAGTCAAGTAGGTCGATATTGCACGTTGCCAAATGTACAGTGCGTGTACACTTGTGTTCTGGTCTTCACGCGATGATGGCATCTAGACTCGTCTAGCGCGTTCAGCGGGAGGGACGTCACAAGAAACTGAACTGTTGAAATAGCTGCGTATCACATAGAGGACAACACCAAACACCGAGTTAATGATGTGATACGGTGGAGAGTTAACACCGCACTGTTGAGCCAGCAGTACGATACTCCTCATAGGGCAGCACCACACAGTTGGGCTGGCGGAACGTTGCTGCACACAGGGCAACAGCGCACTGTTGAGCCAGCAGGGCAATACTAGGCAGAACAACACTGCACTGCTCAACTAGCAGTAAGACTCTACAGAAAATACAACAAGGAACAACAGAGCTAGTGGTACGGTACAACAAACAGGACAACACTGTACTGTTGATATAGTGGTATGATACTGCAGCTACGAAAACACTGCACTCTTGAGCTGGTGTTACGGTACTACAGACCGGAAGAGATTGTACTGTCAAGCAAGCAGTGCAGTACTACGGACAGGACAACACGGTGTTGTTGAGACAGCTGTAAGGGCTAAGCTAGCGCTGCGATACTACAGACAGGATGACAGTGCGCTCTTTATTTAGTTGTCTCTGTATTTTCCCTGTGCTTGGTCGCAGTTTGACGTCACACGCAAGGGCGGGCCACGGTACGTGCAAGATGGTTTATTTACACTCACACTTCCCGAGGTGAGTTTGAAGACATCTGAGCCAAAAAGGCATATACGAGGATGCAAGCAGGCCTGTAACGCAACAAATTGTTGACCTTGGCGCTAGATGAGGATCAGTGGTCAGCTTCACTTCCCAATCACTTTGACACTGTGAAAGCTGTCCTGGCACCCAGTGAATAGTAGGTTCGTTGGGCCCCAGCGTCTGTCTGAGCGTTTCTGCAAACAGTTATGTACTACATTTTGTTGCAGAATATTAGGTTCTTGGGCTAAATACATTCTTCTTTCTCTTCAGTTACATATCCTTCCTGTCTTAAGTAAAGTCACTCTGAACTGCTACGTCATGCAACAGCACCATGTCAGGGAAAACGACAAGCTAGCATCTGTTGCCTGATGGTCACAGTAAATGCAAAATAAGTCATTAATTGAAGTTACATTACTGATGGTATGGAAGGTAATATCGCAAATATGGTAGGCCTACTACTACTACTGCTATTACTACTACTAATAATAATAATATAATAATAATAATAATAATAATCTTGTTTTTTCTACCTTCAAACACTTAAAACCTCTCAGTCTGTGTCCACATTTCACCTGGTGCGTGCTTTGAATTATGCGTAAGTACCGAAATATATCTTCCACGTAAGATCAGTCTCAATAAAATATGAGGAAAAACATGAGTTCTTAAACACGTATACATTGATCAAAATTTATAGGAATCCGAAGAATGTATTTTTCAACAAATTAAATCTACACTACTCTAAGACGTAGAATATTTCACCCTTGCAAATTCCAAAATTAATCAGCCAGGGCCTACAATTTCTTTAAAAAAAAACAAGAAAATTAGCTAAGTAAACAGGATCCCTAAATTCTGAATACAAAGTAATACTGTAGGACTGGTGCTATTTTCTATTGCCTGTGTGCCTACTGTTTTGGAATGGACAGAGGAATTTTTCGTTAAAGCCTACAGTACCGTAATTATGACGGTGCTATTCTTAAACGACCGGGTAGTTCAGGTGAAAAAATTACCCTACTTTGGTCACACTGTATACGTTTGTCTTACTATTTGTATTTTTCTGGGAAAATAATGTTTTACGATACTCAAATTTATATTAAGTGTATCTACAGTTTAACGTAAATATATTGACTTTTATCTAAGCCATTTATCGCTACTTTATTTGTTGAATAGCGTGCAGAAATGCAATTTCGCTATAGCATTTAACTCTTTATTCAGGTCATATATTTAGGTGACGAAAGGAATATGTAGTCTAGTTTATGTCAACTTTGTATATACCTCCTTTCAAAGTGTACGTGAAATCGTAAGTCCAAAGAAAAGACAAATAAATTTCAGAAGTCGAGTTATGTACAGAACTCTAACATGGGGATACTTCTTCACAGCGCGGAATGCTAGCTCACAAAGATTAACGTTTTCATAAATTAACAGCTATGCCATAAAGGAAGGAGTGTTTACACTTTACACAGTAAAATGACAGTTAAAATGGAAACTGAATGGAGTCTAAACTGCATGTGTCTATATACAGGTCTAAACGCACATTCTATTGATGTAAATAAACAAACAATCAACTATGATCTCTGCAGTTAAAAAACTACACAATGACAAATATAAATAAAAGTAAGAACTCAGTAAATTATAGCCTAATCAACATTAACTTCTTGTTTATACTAATTTTGAAAGGAGGCACATTATATTCTGCTTTGAATTCTCTCGACAGTTTGAAATTTTGTGGACGTTTCGGTGAGTGAATGACAGTATTCAAGTGAGGTAAGATTTCAGGCTTTCACACAAAGTGTCGCTCAAATGGTGATAATCTGAGTTTTTTTCTCAGTGCAGGTTCCTGAATTTCGTGAGCGCTTTCACCAAAACGTCGCAATGAACGCACTGTCCTCTAGATTAGAAAACTAAGATGAATTGATTATTCAAGGGAGTTGATGTTAATGATGGATGATTGAACTGAAGCTGGAGCCGGTATTTTGTAGTTCCTAACACTGAAGCCTTTATTGTATTTTCCTGACTTTATCCATCCCTGAGCAAATAGTTTGTTCCCCTTGGCTAAGTTGAGCAACCATTTTACCAAGCTTCCCTTTGGAAGTTTTCCTTTTTGTCAGAATACCACAAAGTAGTCTACGTCCAGTGGATGAATGCTTCACAGTCGAAGATGATATGACAGGCTGTTTTCTCCTTCTCATTACATAGCCTACAAACACCATCATTCAAGGGACTTACAATATACTACCTACGTAAAACAAGGTCTTATAATCGTATTGAAATCTTTACGTTTCCTCATCTGTCTATCTTTAGCATTAACCCCAAAATCATCGAATCCATTTTCACTAAATTAGATATTGGTTAGCTCTAATACAGTCTGTCTATATATTTGTATTGTTAAGATCGGACCATCATAACGGACGCTTTGCATGACGCCAATACATTTTCCAGTCCGTAACTTGCACATAATTCTTTAAAAACTTGCGTGTTCCTTATACATTTTGAGTAGAAACGTAGAATGGTAATTGGAATACAGAACACAGATTTCATGTACAGCACTCCGTTCCCTTAGGTGGTAAAAGTTTTGGAGATAACTGAACAAGAGTTGTAACGCGACGTCTGCATTTTACACGTTTTACGTAGCCCGCAGCGAGCAAAACGAAAATTACCAAAATCTGTTATTACTGGTAATAAACACACGAAGCCTCGTCTTGTCTGAATTTGCAAGTCACGTGAATTTCGACTGCATTGAAGTCAGATCTGGTTTATTGTTGTAATCCGAGCTGGGAATGCCTTTCATGACAAAACAGCATACCAAGCATCAGCGGAAAAGCGCGGTGAAAAAGAAATTGGCTTTTTCAAGGCCTTATTGAAAGTCTTTTCACTAAAAACACGTCTGAGCCTTTCTTTGTTGAGAACAGCTTCAGATATTCGAAATGGCTTTTAAAAGGATTCTGTAAATATATAGATGGAGTTTTCCGTGTCAACCCGCAAAGTTGTCCTTCATTTTCATCCAGTGTCCTGTACAACAAGATTTGGAAGCATAAAAGAGAAAGTTCTACATTTAATGTTCTTGTAATTTGTGTGTAAAATAAAAACTGAAGCTTTAAAATCCTTTTTTTATTTCTTTATATATATCTGACTTCTGTCCAAACTGAATGGGCCTAAGCTTCCATTAACAATGAATCGGCATGAGGCCTTCCCTCTTCTGAGATGTTATGTAGTGTTGATTTGTAGTTAGTAACGTACATTTCGGGTAGCCTATCGGTCCCTGGACCGCTTGACCCTTTAAGAGGGTACCGATAAGATTTCCCGAAAAGTCGGTAACTACAAAACGCTGCTGCATAAGATCCCAGAAGAGACAAGACTTCATTTACACCGCGGCGTAGCCTTAAGCAAAGGAACAGGCATCTTTGCACGCGACCATAATTTTTGTTTATTGTTGACGAAGAGATTTTTGTTGTTTCAATTATTCATTTCTGTTTTGCATCATACAGCACTCCCAAAATTAGGGGACGGTCAAATTTATAGCACTCTTTTCTCTAATGTTACATCCTCATGTCATATAGGCTAGGTATTTTGAAGAACAGACGCATTAACTTGTCACTCAGGCCTATGATTTCTGCCGCTGAAGGCACACGTAACTTTACATCAGGATGTACTTTAGTTTCTGATTGTCTCAAGACTAAGGGACTAAAAGTAAGGCTGTCCCATTACATGCCAAGCAGAAGCAGGCGGGAAGTACGGGTAAACCTCCATACATCATCGATCCCGGAGCTATACGGGCGGGTGGAGAGCGCGTCGTTCTGGTCGCTTTACCCCCATGAAAGAGACCCATTACCCATTGTGAAGAAGGCTGGGTGGGCCTTGGGGGAGTCTGGATGGGTCCGGAAAAGTTCGCTCTACCAGATTTCCAACAGCGGGACCTGGAGGCAGTGGCCAGTCTCTCTACTGACTGCGCTGTCCCGGTCGCCGAAGTCGCTGATACTTGTTAGAAATATTCGCAGAGGGAAACATAAGACACACGTCTGATGCAGTAGAACAAGTTTTCCAGCAGGCTTATAGTGTTCCGGCTAATTAAACAGAAGTGAGCAAAAGAGCCAGGTTTATGACTTTACGCTATAATTACTTCCTAACATTCGTACACATACACTACCTAATGTTTCACCTTGCACATATAATTCGCTCAGTCAGTTGCGAAATATTCAGTGTAAGTTTATCATTAGGCACTTTAGCATGAGTACATAAGCTACACAATAATTTTACTATAAAGATATGCTACAGCTTAAATGACTCTACAGAAAAGATAGAGAAGGTAAGGTATTGATTTTGAAACTGAAGGCCCGGCGAGGCAAAAATGGAAAAAAAATACTGGTATAATTTTTCAGTAGGTAAGAAGCAAATGGGAGCCCCCTTTATGATTAAAAGACAAGTGAAAAAGTAATACAGGGATTATCATCATCATCATCATCATCATCATCATTACTTTATGTTACTGGTAGAGCCATTGCGTGGTTTAAACCAGTTTAGGGTAACAGAACGTCACCACTTTACTGCAACAGCAGACACGCAATAACAGTGCCTACTGCCACAGCAGACACGCAATAACAGTGCCTACTGCAACAGCAGACAAGCAATAACAGTGCCTACTGCCACAGCAGACACGCAATAACAGCGCCTACTGCAACAGCAGACACGCAATAACAGTGGCTACTGCAACAGCAGACATGCAATAACAGTGGCTACTGCCACAGCAGACACGCAATAACAGTGCCTACTGCCACAGCAGACACGCAATAACAGTGCCTACTGCAAGGGCAGAACACGGACGCAACAGATTTTTGTATTTAGTGACTCAGAATTCAGTGTCAAAACTTATTATCGTAAATGGAATTTGTCTATCAGAAAGTCTTCCTCTATTTCTCAGCATGTTCTAGAAGCAGCATTTCGTCTAGGACTATCCGTTTGCTTAGAAAGGGAACAAGGCTTATGATATATATCGTTGTGTCAGTAAACTTTGTGTGTGTGTGTGTGTGTGTGTATTCTACATGCATGCTGTTCAGTTTAGTGCACCCATATTCTGGCGAGCTAACTAACAAGCAGTAACAGCATTAAAGACAGTATGGACAGTAGTAGTAGTAGTAGTAGTAGCAGTATGAGCAGAATCTGTGTTGCTCGTGATTGAAGTAGTGGTGATCGTCTTATTAGTTGCCGTAGTAGTAGTAGTAGTAGTAGTAGTAGTAGTAGTAGCAGTACTAGCAGCAGACTAGTTTTTATCCGATGTTAGACTTAATTCATAACCGGAAATTCCTTGTACCATTAAATAGTGGATTCAGCATGTGATTGAAATGGCAACGATATGTGTAACGGTTTCTGCCGTTTAAAAACTCGCGTGTCTACGAACGAAGAGGCCATTTATGATTTGTACGTCATTCTATGACGCCATGGAACACCGCCGTGAGCAGGTACACTTCTTTTTTTGACTCATAGGCAGCCAAACAATAAAATGTTTATAATGTTATAAAATTTTACTAATGGAGACAAGAAGGAAGTGCTATAATCTGGCAAGCAGGAGAAGGAAAGCAGAGAGGTGGAATCTGAAAAGTTGTCAAGAGGATTTATTTCGCTATTTTACAGGTGTTTCTGTACCAAATGGGGTTTAAACGTATCCTATTCATCGGCTATAACACATGTCACTTTTCTACAAAACGAGACCTAAGCCAACACATTAAACTGACATACAACGGGTTTATTATGACATCAGAACATAATAGTTTCTAAGCACTGTTATGTCTTTCCGTAAATATTGTATTTTCCTGTAGCCTACTGTTCTTTTAAGGCAGATTAAAAGTCACGCTCTTTGTAGCATGCCTGTAGGATATCGTTGCTTCTCTATCACTGCTAGGGTTAACTAGTCTAGGCAGGGTACTTTCTGAGGTTTCGACCATGGTTCTTATGTCGCTGAGCCACTTCTAAGAAAACTAAGTGCAAAATTAATCATAGTTAAATACAACAAGACAGGCAATGTGCATATAAACGTAACATTGAGGTGCGTTCGCGTAACCATTTTGCCGTGGAAAAGCTATAAGTATTTCATATTCTGAGAGTGCGTCTGCAGCCTTAGTTATGCAGCATGTGATGTGCACGCGCCATATCACATTGTTATCTGTGGCCTGTCCCGTTGTGCAATACTTTTCGACAATTACTTCAGAAACGACAAGATTTTCGGAAAAAGTTATTCAACATAAAAGATATGTCTTTCGATTATATCTAAAAAGTCTCTCTAAAAAACTTCCTATTCTTAGAAGAATTCAGCGATGTCTTATAAACGTGCATACGTCTTTACGTAAGGTACACGTTATTCTTGTCAGATTTTAATCAAAACTGAATTTTCTCGACAGAGTTTTCGTAAAACACTCAAATATCAAATATGAAGATCGCTCCAGTGGGGGCCAAGTTGTTCCATGCGGACGGAAGGCCGGACGGACGGACGGACGGACGGACGGACGGACGGACGAACGGGCAGGCAGACAGACAGACAGACAGAGAGATATGACGAAGCCAATAGTCGCTTTTCGCAATTTTGCGAACGCGCCTTAAGAAGGCAGCAGCTGATAACAATAAATGGCGGTGTTCAGGTGATATCAGAGTGTCGCCAGTCTGAATAATAATAATAATAATAATAATAATAATAATAATAACACTAATAACAATAATAATAATGTCGCTTTTTTTGAAACTATTTCTAGATATTTCCAGGTTCACATGATATATGAAGTCATTGCAATAACAACTTGCCACAAATGCTTGAGCTGTTTGTAGTGTGTAACAGGTAGCACTGTGCCAGTAACAGGGTTATACTCGTATGTAGAAACCGTAGCTAGAGTGATAAAGTGTCAAATGTTCTGTTTTAGTTTTCAACAAGCGTTGCACTACTATTTATTAGGGTTGTGGATAATCCTACGCCTTCATAGCCCATACATAACAGAAAATTCACAATGAAACTATAACAGTTTTACAGGAAAAGAGAAATAATTCTCCTGTAATAGCGTCAATTGGGCTTCAGAAATATAAAACTTCTATAAAATCTAATATGACACGTTACAGATGTTTAATTATTTAAATCTGCTTTGACTTCCAAATGCATCTTTTTAGCAATATTTAACATTTACCGTTGTTGGTCAGCCAATATATTAAATTATATGCAAAGAAGTTACGGTTTGGATTTTGTTTAAATGTAGGATACCACAGTACTTGTGCTTTAAACGATACAAGTAGCCATATAAATTTTAATTCCACATTTCACAGAGAAAACGTTTTATGTTTATTGAGGAGACGGATTGGTTAAGTCCGTTGAAAATTACATGAAACTCTTATATATTTTGTGGCAAAATGCAAGGCTTCTTTCTTATACAACAGATGGTACGCCTGCTAGCCTGTGAAGTGTCAATTCACATTTGTTCATATACGTAAACTGCTGAGATAGAATAAGTACAAGTATCATAAAATTACCTACAAAACTGTGTCACAGAGTCTACAGTAGAGCAGCTACTGCCCTGAGTAAAACTTGCCTACTAATAGTACAAGGATAACAACCAAGAATATAGGGTCGAAGAGAAAAGGAGTATCCTACTCTAACTGGACTCGTCACATCTTGCTTAGGATTTGCCTTCTAAAAGACTGCTGTACAGGGTCAAAATGTGTTATAAAACCTGTCTAGTATTCGAAGCGATTGTAATTGCTTCAGTGAATACTTTGTCTGCTTCCATTTCTTATCACGAACGCTGCGGAACTGCTTCTTTGCGAGAAAAATAATTCTTGAATTCAGATTAAGAATGATGCTAGAAATAAACAGAATAATTTGGCCCTCAGTCTCTTTGATTCACCTGCTGCCATGTAGCTACAGCCTTTGCACGCTGCAGGTATATATCAAGATTATCCTTTAAGACAAATCTAAACAAATAAGACACGGGTTTTTAGATATATAAAATAAGGTTACCTATAAATACCAGATTGATAATTTTTTGCCTTCATTTCGTTCTACCAGAACACGTCGCCTATCCTCGCAGTGGCAAATAGCATATAGAAACAGCGGTTCACCCTGCATGCAGTTTGTGTGCTTTTATGAGTGGCATACACTATCGCTTTCGTGGGTTGTGTACGTGTGAGTATGCATGCATTACATGACAATAAACTGTAGAATATCAGGTGGCTTCAGGACTATAAACCTGTACATATCTCGTCAAACAACTGAATGTTTTGCTTTAGATTATTTTTGTCATGAATCGTTCACGTGTAAAGGTTACGGTTAAACAATAAGGAAACACCGGTGAGAAGTAACAGAAAACTGACAAATACGCAGTGTATAACCATAGTATAAACTCAACACTTTCACTGTAATCCTTCCACCTAAGGCACAGTTCTAGATCGCTGGTTCAAATCCGGTTGTGGCATGAATATAAACTTACATTTTTCTGTCTAATGTTAGGGTTTATGCCTTGAGATAGTCCGATACGCCTTCCAATGCTTCTGTAAATGATTAACAAAATTCTTAATTCAGGAATTTTTCTGAAATTTCATAAGCCAAATGTCCCGAAGCGCAACACATGAAGGACTGGAATATAAATTGTTATTCTATTACAGACTATAATAAACGAATGAGTAACAAAAAGGCCCACAGAAGGCACGCCTTTAATAAAATATATTGCAGCATAAAGCAAAGGTCCGTGTTCAGATATCTGTGGAACTGATCACTATTACCTTAAGGATATTAATTATTAACTTTAAGAAATATCCGAAGAAACAGAACCGCCAGATGAAAGAAAAGAGCAGCATTTCTTAAAACACGTTTTAATAAACTTAGAAACGATTTATGAAAGGGTTTATATTGATATGCTTAATTGCAACTTATTTCTAATAATATTAAGTACACGCTTGAGATATTCTGCTGCCTCGACCTTACAGCTCATGTTCAGTCACTTCACTGAAATACGTTACATCAAATAAAAATTAAATATAATTTACTTTTACTTGTTCCTTTCACTAAAAAAATATCAGATTTGAATATTCTTATTCATTTATGAAGAAATTTTTATTATCCTATTTGCTAATTTGTTTCAACCTATCGCCAGCAGTGACAAGTTGTTATTGTTTGTGGGTCTTCTTAGTGTACATTCATAGCAGCGTGAGTCTATGTCCCCTGCAACTGCGGCTTCTGTCGGGTCCAATTTCATCCGCCGTGTTGTAGGTAAACGAATGTGAGGCAAAGGTCGAATAAAAAATGATAAAAAAAATTTCTCCCTCTCAAGCGCCACATGGACCCTCCTCTTAACGCGGACCACAGAGGTGATTAACCGCCTGACTCAGGACACGAAAACTTAAGCCCCTACTCCGAAGTTAAATCTGTATGACGTCCGCGTTCGTATCTTTCGTCTCGTCTGTCTGCTTCTATACTGTGTGCGAGGCTACACAATCTTAGCAGTGTAGAATAGCTTTTGGTTTTATACATGGCATATTGTGCTGCCCTGAGGATGGTTAGCTTGTACAAGAATATGAAGGAGCTATGTGTTTAACACTGATATGTGGCTAATAACGTGCATTTGATGGGTACAATAAATGACATACATTGATCTAAATATACACGGAACGGACAACTTTAAAATAATAGCTTTGTCTTTCGTGTCCTGCAAGTAGGCATTATCTGAAGCCTTCTGCCTCTTCTAACTGAAAAGAAGAGTTTTAGTAGTTTGTTTTAGGACTCTGTCGGTGCCTCAGACAATACAGCGCCGGCTGGTGGAATGACAGTGAAAGGAGATTCCGTAGCTTATTTGAGGTACTGTCCACAGATGAGAAAATCCCTTCCAGGTAAGCGATAGCTGCACATCGGCAGTATTTCTTGGCGAAAACATTCACACAGAGCACTGTCTCACTACACGCTACTCAATATTCTTAGTGTTTTCCATCTGTTTGAAGTAGCACACGGGTCTGTCGCTCCTACCAATAGCAGTCCCGCCAGTCCCGCTGTAAACAGCCCGCCCCCCAAGGTGTCAAGGGGCCTCCTAGTCTTCTGTGGCTCGTGGTCTGTTAGTCTATCATCCTGCCTCTGCTTTGTTGGACTGGGGAAACCCACATAAACAGCTTAGCCTACGTCAAGTACGAGAGATGAACCGCGTACCACGCAGTCAGTGCTAGAGCCTTGTCGCTGCACTAACGTGTTCGTAACGACAGAGAATAAGCCAATACTCGAAACGTGGCAATTCTTAGAACTTTAAACCTTCAAACCCAGACGGTGATTGGTGCTTCAGTATATTAAAGCGCCGTGGATTACCGCGCGAATATTATGTTACCACGTCACATAAAGAGGCCGACTGTCAATAGGATGGTGTGTGACCGCGCAGGCTGACGGTAGGATGTGCTGTATTAGACCATAATCGCTTCCGTATTTCTACACTTCCATTCACATTACTCAAAAAATGTCATTTGCCACCTACGTTAATAGAATAACACAGTACTTTTTTACAGGTTAGAATGAGACATTCAAAATTTACATTTGGGACAGAATATGGTGTTCTAATTGAACTTACAGAATACAGAAAGCATGAAATCCCATGGAATAAGTATGTCTCCCATCTTATAAAAGTTGATAACTCATTTGCTCGTACTGCGGTTTCGGGTAGCACAGATCACTATGTCTACATTCTTGTCTATATAATCACAAAGTGCACTACAACTTTGGCGCTCAATGAGACATCACAGAAACGAAACATCAAAAAGGAGTTCAAAGAAAATCTTTAGCAGTAATTGCGCTATTCCAAAAGCCCACCAACAGGTACTGGATCTGTGAAGCAGGCCGTTTATTGGTAAGTTTTATTAAAAACTTGGCAATGGGCAACGACACATTTGATGCTTCTGCTTTAGAAAAAGCAAATATTAAGCTCACCGCACATTACCGTTATTCTTGTATATTTTTAAAGTGCATAAAATTTATAAGCCTCAATATTTATGAATTTAACTTCTTGTGCGGATGATAGTGCAGTACATCCAAACAAGCACGAGTATAAAGTCTTCGACCACTCTTGGTACTGGGATCGTGCCTTGGAGTGCCCTCTCGAGCATGGATATCTGGTCGCCTTTCCTATCTCTATGTGTTGTTCCGCTTTGTTTGAAATTACGCGGTGTGATAGCCACCGCCTGGCCGATCCCCGTGGCCACACGGTCTTTCTGTGGCCGCTCGCTTGCTGGGATTGCGTGTTCGAATGCCACCAGGGACATGGATGTCTGTCAATGTTGAGTGTTGTGTGTTGTCAGGTACAGGTCTCTGTGACTAGACGATACCTTGTCCGGGGGAGTGCTATCTAGTGCATGTGTAGTCACTGAGTGTGATCAGGTGCAAAAAAAACCTCTACGTCTACAATGAATAGGTAGAAGAGGTCAGACAAAGAAAGAAAGAAAGAAAGAAAGAAAGAAAGAAAGAAAGAAAGAAAGAAAGAAAGAAAGAAAGAAAGAAAGAAAGAAAGAAAGAAAGAAAGAAAGAAAGAAAGAAAGAAAGAAAGAAAGAAAATCCCTCCTGTAGGCCTAATTAGCTAAAACACTTTTCTGTAAGATCCACAGCTTCAGAAAATATTCTTGAATTCGAGGACAAGAAATTGCTTATTCCATAAAGGCATACAAAGCAGAAGTACATTTGCAACTGATAAAGAGGCACATGACAATTTGACGGATATTGCGAGTATACATATATCGTTCTTAGCCAAAAGAATTATGCGTTTTTTCCTCATAAAAAGTTCTTGAATTAAATTTTAATACTACCTTCGTATGCTTAGAATATGTGCTTTCATAAATCATAATCTTATACTAGCAAATACAGTTTTATCTTTGAAAATAAGCATACAAGTACTGGCTTGTGAACAACGAAGTACGGAGTATCTTATGAATTAAAATGGAATTAGGTAAAAACGACTCTCCTCTATAGTGTAAATGGCCAAACGTACAGGCCTACAGGAATAAACTTACTTTTCTTGAGGAGTTATAGCTTCAAAAGGCAAAGTACATTTCATAATGAAATTGTTATAGAAACTACACTCGCTGTACTCCAGGAATTTAATTAATTTTGACAATTTCGATAGACAGCAAGAGACCCTATCGGAATGTGGCCAAATATTACGTTTTCTCCAGTCATTTTATTTGAAGGCTGATATACTGCTATTAATTTAGAGCGAAAAGTCACAGAAGGCAGTCTTTGTTACGAGGTTAGGAGTTGAATGACCCTCCCCGCCCTCTTCAGAGTATGTGCGGGAACGTAAATATTTTCACACTCTACATGTCCATAGCTAACTACAACTGTCGATATTCTGAGTTGTCCAGAACCGCACAGAGCAATTTGAGCACAAGCAAGGAATATATTGGGTATGAGCTGAGCAGTTTGTACAGCGCTGCAGTTGGGTTCTGCTTACAATTTCGAAACAACACACCGCTTCTTCTGCAACATATCAGTAAATTAATTCTTACAGTTATCATTTTGTTCTTGGGAAAACAGTGTTTACCCTGTGGTCACATATCCAAGGTTCCCGTTTTTGCGTTTTTATATACAATTTTGGTTTACACTAATGACTACATCTCGTGCGAGAACTGATGTAAATTCCAAGTGTGCGGCGAAGAATCTTCCATTTCGAAATTATTATTATTATCATCATCATCCGAATTTCTCACTTTTTAGCTTTAGCTGGGAAATATTCACCTATTCTGGGATGTATCATCAACAGGATTAGGCTCGGTGGTCTTATGTGTAATTTAGGAAATTTCTTACAATTGAACATGTGCCAAGAATTACCACTTTTTGCATTTGTATATATGTGTTTGGGTGCAGGTTAAGTCTCTCATTATTATTATTATTTGTCACCTTTAAACAGGGTGTTTACAATTACATGCCTGAAGCAAGCCATGTTTCTGGTGCACACAATGCTGCAGCTATTCTGCGGTTCAGGTGTACTTATGGTGTATGTAATATTATTTCCCGTGGTAAGCGTTTTGTATTCTTACAATAGTACTTCCCGCAGTATGTGTGCAGTGCCCAGTGTGGCCGTTTTCTGTAGTTCCTTGACGTCGTGCTTTCCAACAGTGTTGCCCAGATATTTTCTGAATGATTTTGAGATGGTTCCAGTTGCCTCTCTTATTACAGGTATCATTTTTCTTACATACTTGTAGTCCACATACTCCGTCTTTCTAACGCAAGGTCTTTCTGTTTTAAAATCTTGAAGGTTTCCTTGTTGACCATATTTTACCTCAAGAAATAGCAATTTCTAGTATGTGACATGTTCCTTTTCCGTCATTACGGATTATGATATAGGCCCACAGTTCATTTTTTGGGATGCTTCTGTTAGGTTTCACTTGCTGATTCCATAACATGGCTACGTAACTTTCATTACTTGTTTCTACCGATTTTGGTATTTGCTTGTACCAGAATTCTTTGTCTTTGTGACTATTTCCTTGCACATATTAAAGTGTAGTGGACGTTCACACTCTATCCTGCCCCTTTATTTACCGCCATTTTGTCTATTTTGTTGCTATTACATTTATTATCATGCGTGTGTTAGGTTTTATTGGCTTTGGGCTGTTAAGTTAGCTCTTTAATAAATATTTCCTTATAATAATAATTATTATTATTATTATTATTATTATTATTATTATTATTATTATTATTATTATTA